>PVKE010014744.1:0-34491 GCA_004027555.1 Craseonycteris thonglongyai | reverse complement strand
AGTGCATAGTTATTTCTATTTTACTTTTTGACAGATAGAGAGAGAGACAGAGACAGAGACAGTTAGAGAACCGAACTGTGGGAACTCCCCAGTTCAGCACGTGGGTCCTGCCTGGGCCGGAGCCGGGATTCGATCCTCGGTCCTCATGGCCTCAAAGCGAGCGCTCAACCCGCTGAGCCGTCCCGGCTTTCCCCCCATCATGATTCTTTATAGAGCAGTCAGTATAGGATTTACAAGAATACACCTGATCTCTGCTGGCTTTTCACACACTAATTTAACAATAAGAAGTTCAGTCTGTCCTTCCTTATTACGTTTCTTTGCTATTATCCATAAAAGCCCAGTTTTAAACTTGGGATGATGATGCACTGTCTCAATAGGACACTTCTGTGGCATATAATTCCACAGAGTGTTGCCAAAGAGCTGTGGTGAGATGTGAGTTAGGTTTCCTAATAGCCTGTACTGCGTAGGCCGTGGTTGGCGATTTTGATAAACCTCGTGAAGGACTCTTGACACCTGAGCACAGTTGGGTGAGGACAATTTTTTTGAATTTTATTTTATTTGTAGCCTTAATAAAAATTTCATTACTATGATGTATTTTCACTTGGTGTACAGCTATGTGCACATATCATGTACACACGGAATGTTCTTGGATGTCCTCACACAGCCTTTGGCCACAAGATGCTCACAGATTTTACAAGTAAAAATTACAGGGTTTTCATCACAACTGACTTTGATATAATCAAATGTATTGGTATAAAGATAATAAAATTGTACCTTGGCAGAAGTTGGCTTATGTCCAAATAATCACATACATTATGATTCCATAGGCAAAGGATATAAAAATATTGTATCAATAGAAAGAGAATAACTGCCCTTGAAAGAATATGAGGCTTATTCATGGTGGAGCCATTTTTGCTCCCACTAGTGTTTTCCTATGGGTTTCTTGCATTTCATCAGCAGGAGCTTTTGGCCTCATTTAAGCAATGCTGAGACAATGCTTCTTTTTGGCTCCAAACCCTTAACAGCTTTAATTAATAGTATGTATTCAGCTCATGCTTAGCAGTTTTATTTTTGCCCAATGATTTATAATCATTTTTATTAGTTATTCTAAATTGAGATTTAGAATGGCATGTCATAAAGAAAATGCTTCATGTTTGAGAGAGGAGACTATTCCTACCCAGCATTTGTCCAAATAGCATAATTATGGCTACATTACTCATAGATTGTTAATTATTTATTCCTTAATCTGTAGATGTAAATACACCATTTCAACCTACAATTATAAAAGGTCTTTAAACCTGAATTGTGAAGGTCAATTGGTACCTGTAAGAATTCTTATAGCAAAATTGAATATGTTTCTGTGGTAAACACCATTAAAGAAAAAGAAAGTTGGAGTAATGATATAAATTGTTAGATACTAATAACAATCCATATTTTGTAGTGTATATAATGATGCCATCCATGTCACCAGAAATCAAGACTGTCAAAATAATGTCACTTTTATTTATATAAAACTGGCACATATTAATAGAGGATGCATTAATGTGCTTCTAACAAGATCAGACTGGTAATTGGAAAATACATTTGCATACAATGTAAATTAAGATTGTCATTAAAATGTTGATTTTTTGGGGAAGCCAGGATGGCTCAGTGGGTTAAGCATTCACTTTGCAGTGCCGGGGACCGAGGCTTGAATCCTGGCCCTGGCCCTGGCCCGTGTAGAACCATATGCTGAACTGGGGAGTTCCCCCAGTTCAGTTCTCTCTCTGTCTCTGTCTCTGTATCTCTCTCTCTCTGTAAAAAAAAAAAAAAAAAAAAATTAAAAGAAAAAATGTTTATTTTTCTAGAGTTTGTATATACCAAAAGGACAAAAAATTAGCATAAGCAGTATTCTAATGGCTTTATATATACTATTTTTGCATACATTACAGAATGTAGCATATAAATTCAAAACTCTGAAATTAGGAAAATTGAAATGAAATGTAATGTTCTGGGATGCCTGATTAACTCAGCAGTTGAGTGCTTGCCTTGTAATTGCAAGGGCCAGGGTTTGATTCCTGGCCCCAGCCCTTGCAAACTCCATATGCTAAACTGTGGTGCAACTGGTAGCTGCCATGATGGCTTGGTGGTGAAGGTCCTTGCCTCCCATGTGGGAGGTCCCCAGTTCGGTTCCTGCCGCATGCAGCCCCACACCTACCTGTGTGAAATGAAACCATGTCACAGCTAATGATGTACAACTATGGAGACTGCTCTGGGCCCCCCTCCCTTCTCGCTCTCTCCTTATAACTAAACAAAACAAACAAATTAAAAAAAACCTTTAGAAAACAAAAAAGAAATGCAATATTTTAATTACATTAACTCAGTACACAACTTTCAACTGATTTTTTTATTATTCGGAGACCTTCTAATATTAGATTCTGTGTACCTCAGTTTGCCTCTTGCCCCTGCCTTTTGGATATCACACTCTACATGTAAGAATCTTCGTCAGAGCAGGCCTCCTTACGGGAGATGTGGTGAAACAGTGACCAGCTTCCTTGCTTGCTGGACAAGGCCATGGTGGAAAAAGGAAAATAAGACAAACTAAAAAACCTTTTACATCAGGGAAACTGGCACCCACCTGATTTAAAGCCGTATTTTCAGAGTTAAATCCAGGGTTCAGTTTATCAAATGAAAATGGATTTCATGAAATTTTCTTTCCCTGGTTACAATGGTGTTTGTAAAAGAGATAAACTATAAACAACAACGTAGGTTTATGGGAAAATACCCAATTAAAAAAATCAGAAGTCAGGCAAACACATCCTTGACTCAGTGTGTTTTTTTTTTTTTTTAGAAACGAGTAATATAAACATGTAGCCACACAGTATCTGCATAGATATTAAATATGATAAAAAGATCTGTGAATGTACAACTGTGCCTTGAATGAAAGGGCATGTCTAAACACAATGAATCCAATTCTCTGCTTACACTGGCAAAGAAACCAGCCATTGTGCCTAAAAAAACAGTTTAGTTTTATTAGTTAAATAAACAGACTAATCAACACCACTGTTCCCCTGCTCCCACATAACCAAGGCATTTTTAAAACCTGGGATGTTTCTCAAAGGCAAGCTACAGATTTTAAATGCTGAATCGAGGTTTGAAATGCACTGAAATTGGTTTCCACGGTGAGCTTCCCTCAGCCACTCATGTGGGATGGCAAAGTACCCACCTTCTAACATCAAATCCTTAAGTCCCTTTAGCCTTGTCATATGTGTGGAAAAAGGAACGGCTGGCTTTGAGAAGGGTATTTGTGTTGGCAGGCACTTCTTATGTCAGTATAGATTCTGATTCCTTATCATCCAGATTCTAGACCTTCTACTGGAACTCCATCTCTTTGTGCCACCCATGCTGTTCTGGGTCAGGGCAGAAGGAGAGTGTGGGTCAAGTGTGGGTGGGCCAGCAAGAGAGGAGGTAGCTTGTGTGTGCTTTTCACATCGCCATTGTCCAAAGGGGAATCTGATGTGAATTGAAGAACAGAGAACTGAAGTAACATGTTACATTTTCAGCTGGCAGATCCTAAAGTTCAGTCTTTTTATCCAGGAAATACCTGGGTAGATTTCATAGTACCTCATCTGTGGCTTATTAAAAAAATATGATCTAATAAAATAACAAAATAAAAATATGCAATGTTAATTACAAAAGAAAAATGTAGATACAAAATGTTTGTATATTTATGTGTGTGTATGTGTATAGCTATGCATCTCTGTCTGAATAACAAAAATTGACCAAGGTCAAGAAGATAGTAAATGAATGTGCCAGGATTTAAACCCATGTAGTTTGATACTGGAGGTGACCGTCTTAACTTGGACCTAATACTTCCTCTTCCTTGATCTCTACTTGGAAGGAATTAAACATATATCTTATTGTTTTATCCTATACACACGTCCACCAGGTAAATGTTAATTTTAAGCCTTTTTATTTCCCCCAAGAACAAAGGAACAGCTATTATAAATGTCAAATTTTGCTTGAGGCCATTTTGGGGATGCTTGAGAAAATGATAATTTTTCTACTACACACTGAACTTTTTTCAGGTGGCATTCCATTTTATTTCTATAGCAATTTAACAGGAAGCAAAGGAACATTCACTTTATAGATTTAGAAACCAGCTTAAATACTGAGGGGAGGAAATCAGAAATGGGGGTAGCTATGTGAGCAGAGGAAAGAGAAATGTACTATCATGGCGTTGAGGGGTTATCATGACATGGGAGAATATAAGATGAGGGATGAGGTAAGTAAAAGGAAAGAAGTTAGAAAAAGGAGGGAGCTATGATAAAAAAACAAAAACAAAGACAAAATAACCTCAGTCTAAAAGAAGTACATTTATGAAGATGATTTGAAAAAATTTCCACAAACTAGCAATACAATGTTTATGTTTTGTATTTTTACCATATTTGAAGAGTAAACAAACAAACAAACAAAAAACCCTGATAAATTAAAATGGTCTTTGTTCTAATTTCTCCTTGCTGACACACACTCTTCATATACTGGCTAGATGTTTAAAACGAGGCTTTGATGAACTCTGAAGGAAGATCTACATTTTGGAGAATTAAGGTACCTTCAATAATAAATGTTTATCCTCCACATAACTATGCAAATCTTAGAATGCATACAATGGCTAAGAAACCATATTTCCTCAGAACTGATTAAGATTGTATGCCTGAGGAGGGAAGTCCCCCCTGATGTGTCTAGCAGGGGGCAGAAGGAGACTTTCAGAGTTTCTAACTTGATTTTCTTTCCCTTGCAAAGATGCACTCATGAAGGAGCCGTAGAGTTTTGACAGAGACATCACCTTGAGCTTCTCTCTACACAGCAAATAAGCTCCTCAGTGTGCCTTAAATAAACAATTTGTGTGACTGCCCTAAAGGCAAGTGCAGTGTTTTAGAGTGAGAACAGGGATCATGTGGCAATAGGATTATTTCATTAATACGCTCTGCAAGAATATTTATGGCCCCACCCAAGCATCATCGTTTATGTCTCAACCCACTGAGGGGATGATGGCAGTGGCAGGGCGTGTGAAGATAGGAAAGTTGTCTCCAGTTACCATCCATCCCACCAAGTGTGGAGGTAACAGCTCACCAGACTTCAGTGAGCAGACCTCTATCTAGTCTCTTTTAGTTATGACTAATCTTATTTATAATTCATAAAGTGCTTACTTGTATATTCAGTGTTTTTAGGAATTCTACAGTAAGCTATGTGAGGGCAGGGGCTGTGTCATGTCTGGTTAACTTGTTTATTCCCTACTACTGAGCATAATGTTTGACACATAATAAATTTTATAAATTGTCGAATAAACAACTACTGCAATACAGAGCATGGCAGGTGATAAAAAATAATTACAGGCTCTAAGTCTAACCTGTGTGCTAGGATAACTTTATTAAGAGATGAAGGAAAGATAGCATGATACAATAGGAGAGAATAATGTCTATTCTCATGGATTATTTAATTCTGTTCTCAGAGTTTAAGAAAGTAATAAAAAGGTATAGATATGGATCTGTTTCTCTTCTGCTATAATTCTGTCCATACTCCCACTTCAAATTACTAATTGGGTGTAGGGTTACCATGAGGTTTGCAGTTTCATAGGAAATAAGGAGATGAATTTAATAATGTAGACTATTCCAGTGCTTCTTTCCATGCCAAGCTATTACCTTAATTCAGTCAACATCATTTGGAAGAGATAATACTCTTGCTCACCCAAATGAAGACAGAATATAGATTGAGGCATTCGATACATTTGATGGACTGAGAGGGTTATTTACAACTGTTTTAGTAGTATAATTGTGTCTTTTCTTTGCGAGGTTACTGAACTACCGTTAGTACCACCGGCAGCCCTGACAGCCCACTATCTCCCTAATAATAAAGGTCACCCGTAAAATCAGTAGGAGAACCAAGATTCAAAGCCAGGCTGGTGTGATTCAAAAGCTCATGATCTTTTCTGTCCCACTCTTGTTCCAAAGTGTAATCTCCATCAGCAGGTCCTCTTACAAGGGCTAAAGCAGTCACATCGCATCTGATACCCCTACTCTCAGGTAAGTGCATGCATGTCAATCAGATAATTCCAAGATTTTAGTGGTTTCAGTGCAAGGCTAAACTGTGGAACACTGAGTTCAGATTCGGCTGACCTTGCCCCCATCCCTTACTTTACCTTTTAAATGGATTCTAGTGCATGGGCCACTAATGAATAGAGCAAGGGGAAAGTGGTTTAGTGGATTAGTTTAGGAAAGAACTGAAGATTATTACTATGAAAGAACAGTTTACCATTATGCTTGATTTTGCACCTAAGTGTCTTAAAACTTGGAAAGATAGTGGGAAAGAAAAATAATTCTTTAAGACTATCGTAGATGGTCAAAATTTCTATATATGAATAAGGAAGGTAAGACACTCCAGCACTCAACAAATACATTTATTTGATATTGCAATTTTATTCATTTTTCCACCTACTCTATTCTCCTGATTTTGTTGTATACTACTTTTGGTAATTTTATTTTTCACCAAAATCATGTTCCTAAAATTGTTCTATGGCTCCTTTTCAGTAATGATTCACTCTTTGGCAGAGACTAGAGGGTCAGGGAGCTAGATATCACAATTACATAGGAGAAGGGAGATGACTTTTTAGAAAGTGATTGGTAACACAAACTGGGAAGAAAATAAAAATTTCAGGCCAGTTTGGTTACATCAGATGCATCATTTGGCTGTATGAGTAGGCAGGTCATTAAATATTTTATGAAGTTAACCTTTTAATCTATAATTTTTCTTCATTTTTACTTAATCATGAGAATAGTTAGGGTGTGGGCTCTATTTTTGTCATACGATTTTCATTGGGTTGTCTAAGTGAAATGGAAGTGTTCATTGTGTGTGATATTAGTGTCTCTGAGGAGTGTACACACTATCACCCACGTCAGTCATCAGTTTTAACTTACATATATGCAGAATGCTTTGATAAATAGTCTGAACTAGTATTTTCACACTTCTCTTCAACTCTAAAATACTAAGTAGAGCCTTATAGTCTTTTTCTTTCTGTAGCGGTGTCTTAGAGAAGTTTTGTAGCATTCCAATCATTGCTGTAATATGATAATTGACTTATCTCAGTCTGATGCAATAGGGGAGGTGGGAAGAGTGAGAAGACATGGTATTGTCTGCAAAAACAAAACAAGAGTATAAAGACCAGCTAGGAAGATGTGAAAGATAAATTTTTTCATAAGTAAACACTATTACATTTCATTATATTTTATTAATGTAGTCTGCCTTTAGTTTTAAGCAAGGGTTGGCAAAATGTGGCCCTCTGTGACCAAATCCAGCCATACCCATTCATTTACAAATTGCCTACAGCTGCTTTCTCACAACAATGACAAAGCTGGGTAGTTGAGACAGAATATTTGTCTGGCAAAGCCAAAAACATTTACTATCTGACTTTTTACAGAAAAAGTTTGGTGACTCCTGGTTTATACTAATTTCTTATCCTATTTTTTATTGAGTATACATTCATGAAATATAACCAGTTACTAAATTCAAACTCTTCAGAAAACAAATAACAAAATATTTGTTTTGAAGTTGTTACAATACATTATTTAAAAAATAACATGGCCCCGTAAGTATCGAAGTAAGAATTTCCATATGGCAGCCAAAACATTCTAAAGTTCTAAATACTGAGTATATTAGTTTATTTCTTTGGAAAGAAATTTAAAAAAAAAAAAGAGATTTTTATGAACACAGTTACTGTTTTTAGCAGCTTTCAGAATTGTAACACTTTAAATAGAGCACCTTTATATTAGTACTATCTATAGGGCATAATCATGAAGGCAGAAGTAGAGTCAAGAGCTTTGAGTTCAGATTATTTTCTCCATAAAAGACAAAAACTTTTATATTTACTATGTATCTGCAAGGGTATTAAAAACATATTGGCTCACTAAGGAGTAAAATATGATAAAAGACCAGTACTGTCTAAGCCAAGAAGCAGTGGCTAAAATAACTGCTATCTCAGGGAATATAATTTATTGTTAGCACTTGCTAAAATCACGTGTATGAAGGTGTAATTAGTCACTAAGTATTTCTAATTATTGTAAAGGTAAAAAAAATTGACTTTATTCACTCATAGGATTGCAGGTATTACTAATTCCTAGGAAAATAATTTCCTTTCAAAATTTAATACATTGTATTAACAGTTTTTATATTAAAGTATTATTTCTAGAGAAATATCCAAGTATCCAAGGCCAAATTCTCATAATTCACACTTTTTTGAAAGAAAAGTAAAAAGAAAATATAGAGTAGTAAGATAAGAAAATACATACAGGACTGTTTTGGAAAATAAAACAACTTTGTGTTCCAATTCATTAACCATTTGTCACAGCTAGGAATTTTATCATAGGCAGTCTATTCTATTTGTAGCTCCACTTATGTGAACTTAGAGATATCTGCAGGAAAACTGCTTATGGAATGTAATGGAAATCACGAGATTTGAAATGTGCATCAGGGCTTTAAAATGTGGCTTCGTTTGCTAGCTTTTATAAAATTTGAATATATTTTACTATTAAATGTAATTTTACCAAGAAGAATTAAGTGCCAAATTTATGTCTGAACTTCAGATTGCTTGTCTGTCCCACAATTACCAGTAATATAATTATTCAACTTCATTTGAGTATGTAAAATGATGCTTAGTTTAAGAATCTTGTTTGGGTATTGCATTCTCCTCTAGAATGTAGCATTGAACTTAACAGGAAGCATATTGGTAGGATTATAGCTTAAAAGTATGTATTCCCTGAATGTTTGATTAACTGGCTGATCTAGTTACTATTGCTGCTTAATGAACTACCCTGACATTTAGCATTTTATTATGCTCATGGATTCTGTGGATCAGGAAGGGCACAGCAAGATGCCTTGTAGCTGCTCTATAGTGTCTTGGATCGCAGCTGCCAAGATATGAGGACTGGGACTCCAGCCCCTTCACTCATATGGTGCCTGTGTTGGGAAGATCTGGAGAGTACAACTATCAACTCTACTGCCTACAGGTGGCTTCTCCATGTGGCTGCTCCAAATGGCTTGTCTTGGAGCCTCGTATTGCAGCCTTAGGACAAGTGAATTTCTTACATGCCAGCTCAAGGCTTTAAGAATGACTGGTCCAGCAAAATGATAGCTACATCATGTTTTATGATTCACCCTTGGAAGCCACACAGTCTTACTGCCCTGTGGTCTGGTCAAAGTCACCCTAAGTCTATCCATATTCAAGGAGAGGAGAATTAGACTCTACCTCTTCATAGGAGACTATCAAGGTCGTGTTGGACAATAGGGTGTAGGAATGGGAGATGTTGCTGACACCCTCCTTGGGAAATATAATTTGCTACACTGACCAAAGAAAAAGTGAGTACACAGTTGAGAAAATGTAAGTGTTCAGTGTAATATTAACAATTTTGTGATGTTGGTTATAGATTAGATTTCTAAAAGACATCTCAAACTTACTGTGTTCAAAACAATGCTCTATATCTTCCCCACAAATCAAAATGATTTTTGTCTTCAATGTTGGTCCTTAGCAGGTATCTCCATCTTAGAAAATGGTGCCATTTTCTAGCCAAAACTTAGGAGTCATTTTTTGTCTTGTTCTTTCAACTCTAATGTCTAATATGTCAAGTCCAATTAGTTCTGCCTCCTAAAATGTCTGTCAAAATTATTCACTTCTCTCCATCTTCAGTTGCATTCTCCCTAACGGAAGCTATCAATTCCTCTTCTATCCATTCTCCATTTAGTAATAAGTGGACTTCCCAAGCCATAAATTTGGTTATGTGGCACCTCTGTTTATAACTATTCAGTAGCTTTGGTTGCTCTTAGAATATAATCTTAATTCCTTCCTAGACCTGAAACACCCTGTAAGATTTGCTTTCTGCTCTCTCCAGACCTCATCTCATACCACTCTCTCCTTTGCTCACTGTCTTCCACCTGCACCAATTTCTTGTTCCTCAACTTTCAAGAGTCTCAAACCTCCTGTGTTTAGTAGGAGTGCTTACTGCACTGCTATCTGCATGGCATGCTCATTTAAAATCTGCTTTAACTTTTTCAAGTCTTCCCTGACCAGTCAATCTAAAGTATTCCTTCTCGTTGCTCTCTTTTATTATCATATTCATTTCTATAATAAAACTTATGATTTTATATATTTTCTTACTTGATTATTGCTTATCTTTCCAACTAGACTTTAAGCTCTCTGAAGATAATGGCTTCGTCTGTCTTGCTCACCTGTTTCTTCAGTTCCTTGCAGGATCTTGTGCGTAGTAGGCATTCTATAAATATTTTTCAAATGAATAAAAGAAACATTGTTTAAAACAAGAAGAAAATTGTATGTTTAAGTCTAATTTCTCATGGAAACTTATCTATATTTTACTCAAGCCTATGAATGAATGTAAAAGATAGTTCTTACATTAATAACCACAGAGAAGTAAAAAGTTACAAGTGCTTCTTGAGTTCAACACAATCTTTCAACGAGGCTCTTAGTATAATATTTGAAGTTATAATTGCCACTAACCCTCAGTTTCACTTATTCATTCTTTCATTTATTTATTCATATTTTAGTGAGAGCCTACTATATGCATGGGACTGTATTAGAGATGACGAATTTAAACAGGTATAAGATACATTTTCTATTTTCATATAGCCTACAATTTTGTGGGCAAAATGAGAAACATATACCAGAAACCTCAGTACACTGACATGGTTTCAGTGACATGTATATGGCAGAACCTAAATATTATCCATATGGAGGAGGTCTTTTGTGTGGAACTAATCAGAGAAGATAATATGGATTAGGCAGTATTTAAATTGGATGTTTAAAAGGCTTTAGGGAAAAGCCTGGACGGCTCAGCGGGTTGAGCGCTCGCTTTGAGGCCCCGAGGACCGAGGATTGAATCCCGGCTCCGGCCCAGGCAGGACCCACATGCTGAACTGGGGAGTTCCCACAGTTCGGTTCTCTAGCTGTCTCTGCCTCTGTCTCTCTCTCTATCTGTCAAAAGTAAAATAAAAATAAATATGTACTGAAGATAAAATAATTACTCTCTATAAAAAAAAAAAAAAGATATAAAAAGGCTTTAAATAGGTGGAAATGGATGTGGAGGAAAGAAAGGCCATTGGTGAAATAAATGGCACAAGCAAGTAGCCAGGATGTGTAGGCAATGATGAGAAGTCCAGGTGTGTGGCGTTTCAATAACAAAAACCAGCAGATTAAAGCTAAGCCATGAAAGGCCAGTAACTCCAAGTTAAATAACTTGGATTTCATTCAATAGTTGATGAAGAACATGGAAGGTGTGTTGTTTATTTTTGTATTTTTTGAGGGAGGGCAGGTGCTTGATGAAACAGTGCTTTAGGAAGATTAACTTGCTTTGTGTGCAGTGAAGACTGAAAATGGGAGTGTGGGAAGGAAGGACTGTAGAGGTAGGGGGCCCAAACCTGGTCATCAAAAACCATGTGATGTCAACTTTCTCCATGATTGTCCTAGAGGTAAACTGAGGAAGCATGGTATATTGGAAAGAGCAGGCGTGTAGGCCTGATTTTAGAGTCTTGGCTGAGTGATTTGTATGACCTGAGGTTGAACACTTGACATTGCTGAGCCTCTGTTTCCTTAATTGTAAAATAGGGATAATTTTTATCGTATCATTCAAGGTTTCCATGAAGATTAGAAAGTACTTGTCAAATGATAGCTATGATTAATTATTGAATGCAGCACTGAATTTATTCACTTAAAATCCTTTAGCATTATACTGGACCATTTTCATTTGCCTTGATTGGTGGGCTGTGCTAAAGTAAGATTATGAAAGCAGTTTATTAGGACAGCGGCACTACACCTTGTGTGCAATATTTTCTTCTGCATTCTCTGAAAAATCACCTCCATCTATTTGATTACTCTCCTCTTTATTCCAGATAGTAACTGCAGCATCAGCAAAAGCTTTTGAATGGTTTTTCTTCTAAATGGAATGTCTTTTACTCTTGCCAGGATAGACAAAGTGTTAAATAAGTACCCAATATTTATTCTAATTTCATGAAAGAAGCAGTAGTAGAATTTGAAGGCTACTGGCTGGAGCAGAGAGAGGTCTCTAACATTCTCCCTATACTTTGTTCAATTTGCCTATTATTATTTGTTCCTCTGTATGGTTTATTTTAATACCATCCCTGGACTAAGGCATCACTAAATCTATGAAGAAATGTGAGTACCTAGAAGTAATTTGGGGTTACTTTACCTGGATTAAAGCTATCAAAGCACCCGAGTGGAAACTTGAGAGGCAAGGAATTTACCTTTTAATAATTTGAAGATTACTTTCCTCTTTCAGTTTCTGACTTACCATTATGTACACTAGCACAGATATTTTCTGACAAACTTTTTGCTAAATATTAACTTTTAAATTTAAGTAATAATTGATTAAGGGCATTTATTACCAATTTCTGCATTTTCTGGATAATATGTTAGTTTTTGGTAAACAGAGATAAAAGTCTCAAAATGTAATGTAGGGGTGAAGACTGCTGGTACCAGGCATAGGGCCTAAACATCAAAACAATAACAATATCAGAGCACCAAGAAAAAAATTTCCTTTCCCCACTTATTTTAATAGGAAAAATCAAAAAGTCAAAAAGGAATAGTGCAAGCAAATACCATAGTGTTACCCAATCAAGAATGTTATTAATGGTCTTCAAACATGTATGTGTTGTACGAGGGCTGTCCAGAAAGTATCCAGCCATGCAACTATTGTTGTTACATTGACAATGGCTGAATTTTTTCTAGACAGCCCTCGTATGTCTATTGTGTGCCCTATAGGGATAATTGTAGATAGAAAGGACATACATATTATTGGAGTTAAAAGACAACACCACTGAATATTTCATTTTAAATAGCCAAGGTAAAACATTAGCCATGTTTGAAGTGCTGGGATAGCAGCACAGGTTGAGCATCTGCCTTGCAACTGTGAGGTCTGGGGATTGAGTCCTGGCCCCAACACGTGCAAACCCACATGCTGAACTGTGGCACAACTGGTAACTGCTGGCATGGTGGTGAAGGTTTTCACCTCCCATGCAGGAGGCTTCCAGTTCAGTTCCCACACTGTGTGGCCCCACATCCACCTGTGTGGAATGAAACAATGCCACAACTAATGATGTACAACTATGGAAACTGCTCTGGGCCAACCCTCCCTTCTCTCTTTCTTTCTCTGTTGCTCACCTTCTCTCAAAACAATCAAATAAATCTTAAAAACAAACAAACAAAAAACATTAGGCATGTTTCAAAAGAAAAAAAACAAACAAACCAAACTTTTGGTTTTGGATAGCTGAGTTCTCAGAAGTATTTTTAGGTGTTGATATTAGTAGATATGTGCTCTGTCAAGTTCAGTTGAAATTGCAGCAGTAGATGTAATACAGGTGTCATATTATATAGATTTTGCCAACAATTCCCCAAACTCTTCTGGATCTAATAATATATAAGTTCATAGAGAAAGACCAGCTCTCAACTCCAAACTTCCTCAAATTTTGAGGAAATCTGAAACAGCTGACATGTATGAAAATGTATGGTGTTCTGGTATTCAGATTGCTTCTTCTGATAATGGGAGGATACTACTGCTAGTAATAGGGTTTTATGAAGACTAAATGAGTTATGTACAGATTTAATGCAATCACCATCTACATCCCAATGGCATTTTAAAAAGAATTAGAACAAATAATCATCGAATTTGTATGGAACCACAAAAGACCCTAAATTGTCAATGCAATCCTGAGAAATAAGAACAAGGCTGGAGGTATCACATTCCCTGACTTCAAATTGTACTTCAAAGTGATAATAATCAAAATAGCCTGGTATTGGCAGAAAAACAGACACACAGACCAAGGAAACAGAATTGAGCTCAGAAATAAACCCATGTATATGAGGGCTGTCAGGAAAAAAATCCAGCCATTATAACTATGAGATTGACAATTAAGTTTGCAAATTTGCCACTATGAGCTTATATTGGCAGCACTGTACAAATAACTCAGTAAGGTTTCATAACCTTGGTATATTAGTGTCTCACAGCTGTGTTAATGTCGACATGTGGCAGTATCTTGTTGGGTGGTATTCATTATTGTTGTTGTGTATTTTTGTGTGCCATTGTGAGAGTGTTGGAGCTTGAATGACAGTCACAAACAAACATTAAATTTCTTTTTAAAATTGGCAAGAGTAGAAGTGAAACCAGGGGCATGTTAGTTTAAGTTGATGGAAATAATACCATGAAAAAAAATGGTGGTATACAAATGGATTAAACGTTTTTCTGAGGGAAGAGAAAGTGTCATGATGAAGAGAGGTCAGGGTGGCCAGCAATGAGCAAAACGGACAGAAGTATTGCAAAATATTTGTTGAATTGTGCATCAAAATCATAGGCTGACTGTGAGAAGCATAGCAGACTAAGTAAATGTTGATAGAGAAACAGGAAAATCTTCACTGAAAATCTTGGCCTGAGAAAGGTGTGTACAAAAATGGTCCTGAAAGTGAACAAAAGCAAAGGAGAGTTGAAGTTTGCTAAGACATTGTGGAGAGGCAAGACAATGTTTTGGGCCATGTTATCACTGGTGATAAAACATGGGTGTACCAATATGGGTTGAAACAAAGAGTCAAAGTACACAATGGAAGCCAGCTAATTCTCTATGATCAAAAAAGGTCCTTCAGTTCAGTCAAGATTCAAAACAATGTTACTAACTTATTTATTTATTTATTTTTTATTTTTTTATATCAGAGGGATTGTTCATTATGAATTTGTACCAACTGCACACACAGTCAACCAGGTTGACTATTTGGAAATGTTGATAAGGCTTCATGAAAAAGTGAGACAAAAAGGACCTGAACTTTTTGCCAACAACTCAGGGCTCTTGCATCATGACAATGTGCCAGCTCACCTGGCACTGTGAGGGGATTTTTAGCCAGTAAACAAATAACTATACTGAAACATCCTCCCTATTCACCTGATCTAGTCCCCAATGACTTTTTTCTTGACCTAAAGATAAAGAAAATATTGAAAGGAAGACATTTTGGTGACATTCAGGACATCAAGGGTAAGATGACTATAGCTTTGATGGACATCCCAGAAACAGAGCTCCAAAATTGTTTTGAAGGGTGGACTAGGTGCTGGCATTAGTGCATAGCTTCTCAAGGGGAGTACTTTGAAGGTGATCATAGTGATACTCAGCATTGAGATTGTAGTACTTTTTCTAGGATGAGTTCACGAATTTAACAGTCAGACCTCATATAATGAGACCAGTTACATGGCTGGATACTTTTCAGAGAGCCCTGATATTTAGGCAAATAATTTTTGACAAAGGATCCAAAAACATACAATGGAGAAAAGAAAGCCTCTTCAGTAAATGGTAGAAAAAAATGGAAAGCCACGTGCAAGAGAATGAAACTAAATTGCTATTTGTCACTCTACACTAAAATTAACTCAAAATGTATCAAAGACCTAAATATAAGACCTGGAATGATAGAGTACATAGAAGAAAACACAGGTACCAAACTTATAAAACTTGATGTTAGGGAGGATTTTTATGAATTTGAACTCAAAGGCAAGGGAAATAAAAGCAAAAATAAATGAATGGGACTATAGCAAACTAAAAAACTTCTGCACAGCAAAAGAAGCTACCAACAAAACAAAAAGGCAACCAACTGAATGGGAGAAGATATTTGCAGAAAACACCTCTGATAAGGGGTTAATATGCAAAAAATATAAAGAATTCAAACAACTCAACAACAACCCCTCCACACACAATCTAATTAAAAAATGGGCAGAAGACCTGAACAGACACTTCTTCTAAGAAGACATACAAATGGCCAACAGATATATGAAAAAATGCCCAACTTCATGAGCTATTAGGGAAATGCAAATGAAAACCATGAGACATCACCTCACACCCTTTAGAATGACTATTATAAACAAGAAAGTAATAACAGGAGTTGGAGAGCTTGTGGAGGTATTGGTATAGCCACTAAGGAAAACAAATATGGAGGGTCCTCAAAAATTTTAAAATAGAATTACCATATAACCCAGCTATCTCTCTCTTGGATATCTACCTGAAAAATTTGAAAACATTTATTTGTAAAGATATATGTATCCCTATGTTCAGTGAGGCACTATTCATGGTAGCCAAGACATAGAAGCAACCAAAGTGTCCTTTGATATATGAGTAGATAAAGAAATATGGTACATACATGTATATCTTATGGACTACTACTCAGCCATAAGAAAAGATTAAATACTACCATTTGCAACAACGTGGATGAATCTTGAGAATATCATGCTAAATGAAATAAGTGACATGAGTAAAGTCAAGAATTATATGACTTCACTTATAGGTGGGATAGAAAACTGAAAGCAACAAAGAAATAAAACAAAAACTCATAGACACAGACAACAGTATGGTGGGTCCCAGAAGGAAAGAGGGGATGGGGGAGGTAAAGGGGATCAAATATTTGGTGATAGACTGATATTTGACTTTGGGTGCTGAAAACACAATGCAATATATTGATGATGTACTATAGAATAGTACACTTGAAACCTACGGTATATAATTTTATTAACTAATGTTACCCCAATACATTTAATAAAATTACAAAAAAGTACCACTTTATGAAAAAAAGATTGAGGTAATTTATGTTAAATAATTAGAGCAGTTCCTGAAACATGATAATGACTATGTAGATGTTGGCTCTGTTTATTGTTGTTACTGAGGCTATCAATAATTTCATTGCCAGACAGCAGAAACTGTCCATAGAGAGCCTATTCCATATGCACTTTTATAAAGGGCAATTCTGGAATTGTGCTGAGAGATAAGAGCACAACAGCTATTGACTTGCTTTAGAAAGATAGTGCCAAGTTTAACTCCACCCCCTTTTTATTAGCCACCTCTCTCTTAAAGCGTGTTTTATGCCAAGAGATTATTCTTACTCAAAATTAACCTCAACGACCATACTATTAAAAAAAATCAAGATGATCAATAAACTGAAAACCACAAATTTAAGTTCTGCAAAGAAGAAAATATGCCAGAACGTTCTTCTCTGAAAGAGGATATTTCTCAAGGCCATATCATCTAGTGTTCTCTATTGTACTTTTAACAATAAGACTACATTACTTTTTTAATGAAAAACAAAAACAAAAACAGATTCTCACTTCTGAAAACCTAATAGCTGTAATCAGAGGTACAGCAAGATGCTCAATAAAATGTTATTAAAAAAATTTGTACTGTGTTTTTATTTGCCCAAGTGCAAGAGAAGCAGCAATATCCCTCTGAAGATCTCTTTGTCTCATGACACTAATTTGCATGAAGCCCAGGTGGGCAGTGAGCAGGCACTGTTAGCACTAAGTAGCATCCAATTACTAAGAAAGGGCTCAGACACTCTAGTCCTGTCACTGGCATCACAGGAGCCTCTGTTTCATAGTTTATGAGGATTTCTGTCAATTATGTTATTCATATAAAAAAACAGTTTTAGGCATAGAGCTAATTTGTGTATATTTTTATATAAATATCTGTATCATTCATTTATTTAAATTCAAATTTAAGTTTCAAAATAAGCACTATGTGGTTTGAAATTAAGTTTGTGAACTTGCCACCACGTGCTTACATTGGCAGCACTGTACAAACAACTCAGTAAGGTTTCACAACCTTGGTCTATCAGTGTCTAATAGCTGTGCTCGTGTTGATGTGTGGCGGTGTCTTGCTGAGTGGTATTCATTATTGTTGTGTGTTTTTCTGTGCCGTTGTGAGAATGTTGGAGCCTGAGTTTGTCAAGACCTTTTGGAGAGGCCAGATGATGTTTTGAGCTGTGTTATTACTAGTGATGAAACATGGGTTTACAAATATGACCTGAAACAAAGCATCAAAGTGCACAATGGAAGTCAGCCATTCTCCATGACCAATAAAGTTTTGCCAGTCTAAATCAAGAATAAAAATAATGTTGCTAATATTTTTTGGTATCAGAGGAATTGTTTACTGAGAATTTGTATGAACTGGACAAACACTCAACCAGGATTGACTATTTGGAAGTGCTGAAAATTCTGCATGAAAAAGTGAGACGAAAATGACCTGAACTTTTTGCCAAGAACTCATGGTTTTTGCATCATGACAATGCACCAGCTCACATGACACTGTATGTGAGGGAGTTTTTAGCCACTAAACAAATAACTTTATTGAAATAACCGCCCTGCTTACTTGATCTGGTCCCCAATTACTTTTTTCTTTACCTGAAGATAAACGAAATATTGAAAAGACAATATTTTGATGACAGTCAGGACATCAAGGGTTACAGGATGACGGCTCTGATGGTCATTCCAGAAAAAGAGTTCCAGAATTGCTTTGAAGGGTGGACTAGGCACTGATGTTAGTGTATCGCTTCCTAATGGGAGTACTTCAAAGGTGACTGTAGTGATGTTTAGCAGTGAGGTATGTAGCACTTTTTCTAGGTGGAGTTCACGAACTTAATTGTCAGACCTCGTATATCCTTCCAGAGGTGCTTTATGCATATGCAAATAAATACATAGATGTAGTTTTAAAAGTTATTGTTTAAGAAGAATGATGAAATTTGTGGAGCCTGAATCTTAATAGAAATATATTCTGGTTGAGTATTACTCTTTTTAGAAAAAATGTTCAAAAATGTGGGCACCACTGGTCTATATGTAATTATTGATTCCTACTATGTGTAAGGCATTGTGCCATCTGCTGTTTGTCTTGTTGACTTGCCTTTAAAATTCTTCCTATTTATGCACCTTATCCTAAGATCTATGTGCTCAAACATCACCACATCAGACAGGCCTTGCTGACACCCACTTGAAAGTAGGAGCTCTCCCCTGCCCTTTCACCCTGTTTTATTTTAGAACAAGCTTGTCCAACCTGCTGCCGAGGGCTGTGTGTGGCCCTTGATCACTTTGAATGCAGCCCAACACAAATTTATTTATTTATTTTATTTTATTGTTAAATTTATTGGGCTGACATTGATTGGTAACAATTAGATAGTTTCCGGATGCACAAGTCCACATCACATGACCCATGCATCGCATTATGTGCCCACCTCCCAGAATCAGCTCCCCTTCCATCACCATATATCCGGTGCTCACTCCCACCTCCCCCGACAACTCTCCCTCCCCGCTCCCCAGGTAACCACCAAACTATTGAGCCAACACAAAGTTTTAAACTTTCTTAAAACATTATGAGATTATTTTTGCAAACTTTTTTTTTTTTTTTTTAAAGCTCATCAGCTATCATTAGTGTTAATGTATTTTATATGTGACCCAAGACAATTCTCCTGATGTGGCACAGGGAAGCCAAAAGTTTGGATACCTTTGTTCTAAAAATAGGTTGATTCTATCATTTTTTACTAGTTTCTCTTTTGAGAGTAAAAGGTAATGCTGTTATCATTACACAGGTATAGTGATAGTAGTAAACTGAAACTGTAAACTGGGATGGTTGGCCACCCTATTTATACCACTTACTGCTTCTTAAAAAGTTTCATTCCAAGGACATGAAATTTATCTTGTCCATTTATTTGTTTACTTGAAGTTCCATGAAGCAAGAACTTTGTCTGCTTGTTCTAGGAACCTATCACCTAGAAGAGGCCTTGACATATAGTAAGTATTAATAGATTCTTAATAATATTTGTGGACTGAATGGATGACTCTATCATGTTTCATGTTCTCTGCTGAGATGACCATCATTTGATTAGTACTGGGAAACTGAAAAGCCATAAAAGGGCAAATTTACTCAGAATGTTACCTCCTTCATAGTAGAGGAAAAAAGGAGCCAACTTTTAACATTTAGATTTTAATCTTGCAGTATTTCCCACAAATGAATCACTCTGGCAGATATATACTTGAAGTGTCAATTATTTTATTACTTGCAAAGAGATCGAGGTGCCATGGTCTCCAGGATCAGCCTGGTATAGGGACCAGAGAAGTGGGACGAGAATGGCGTAGTCCCGTTTGCTCTAGTGGTCTGTTAATCTGTAGAAAACCTGTTTCCATGCAATGGAATAGCTTTGTCCACATGACTCAGTTCACCGGAGAAAGGGAAAAGCAACTGCAAAGCAGCCTAGCACTCATCGCCCAATGAGGCAGATAGGCTAGTGGGATACAAAGGAACAAGTACCTTTCTGTGTCTGGTGTACACACAAACACACACATACATACACACGGACACACACACACACAGTAGCAGAGTCCAAAGGCCCTGGCAATCAGTTCTGCAATCAGTTCTGGCAGAGAAGTCTGACGTACTTCTCCACTATCTTACCTAAACCAGACCAATCTCTTTAATCAGTGGGTGTAGGTTTTAGTAACTTAGTAGCTCGATTTAATTTCTCCTTTTCCTTTTCAAACAGAGAAGTCTGTGTCCTGTGTTATGCTGATCCATGGGAGAGTTGCTGTAGGAGGAAGAGGCTGAAACTCTGGCCTAGGGTTATTAAACAGAGCATTCATAATAAATGTGCCAATACCGTGTCTGAAAGATTTGCATGCTTCTTTATCACAAACGTATTGTTCACATTTTATTAGAGAAAAATATTCTGGTATCCAATCAAAATTATTGTTTTTGTTTTTGGTAATTATCTTAAGTCTCTTGATTTTATTGTGGGAACTGAGGACCCAAAAGGTCAAATAACTTGCCTTCTTTGAAATGAACAGAGATAGGCTTCTGTTTTTGGAAATTAGAAATTCTCCTAACATTTGACTTTAGGTATGTGTTTAAAAGACAGGTGGATATAAATTTAGTTGAGAGCTTAGTATAGTTTAAGCTATAAAGCAATTTATGACACATGTTTAACCAAATAAAATTATTTTCCCTAGCTCATTCTATGCTGACAGCTTGCAGAAACTGTGTTCACCTTTCTTCTTTCCTTCCTTATAAAAAAGGAACTACAATTATTTTGAAGCTTAGGATTTGATGGAGGGGATATAAATTATAAGTCTAGGTTGGCTGAATGTATTCAGGAATTTGTTAGTCGGAATGTGAACTTTCTGGAGTGTACGTGAAAGAAAAATGAGGTCTTTATGTGATCTCTTTCTCTCACTCCTTATCTCTATCTTCATTGTTATCCCAGGAAAGTCCCAGGATGAGAAAAAATGATCTCTTCCCTTACTCTTACATCATGAAGTAGTTGACTAAATTGATTATAGAGTGGCAACATTAATAAGCATTCTTTTGCAAGATTGTTTAATAATAAAACAACTACAAGTCAAGACAAGTTTCAGCACAAGAAAATTTCTATTCTATATAGCAAAACGTTTGTCACACTTACACCAATAAGCCACATATTTAAAAAGGAGCTGATACTAAGAAACATTTCTGATCATTCTTCGAAGTTTGTAGTAACAGGATATAACATATCTACTACCACCTTTTGGTTTAGGTCCCCAAATGAGATATATATGGATGTTATAATTTTGTATAACTCCAGGATAAACATTCAATGATACTATTCACGTTTTTCCTTTTCTAATAAAGTGGAATAATAGAACCCCCCCCCCCAATATAATAGTTATAATGATTGGTTTTGCTATTCCTTGAGTAAATACTGTATAGGTAATATCTAGTGAAAAGCCATCACCCTCTATATTTTATATAATGAGGAAACTTAAATGGAGGTATTTAAGTTAAAAAATATGGAGGTCTTTATACAGAGGAGTGACTATACAAAGTCAACAACAAAAATTCCATGGCAATAATCCCATCTGCAGGTCAGTTCTATACCCTACTTACTTTGAATAATCAACATAGGGCCTGTTAGTAGCATTATTTTACTACCTACAACCTTCCTGTTTTAGAACCAAAGAGTTCCATGCTCATACAAGACCAGGAACGCCTAGACTGTCTATTCTAAAGTTGGAGACATGATGTTGTCAGGAGATTTCATCACCTGCTGCCACTAGATGGTGCTTGTCATTGAAACAAAGTTTCTTCCTCCTATCTTTCTGTTTTGTTTAGGTGCCTCTTAGGACCTTGGATGACATGACAGAAACTTGATTGATAAGCTAAGTAGTGGGTGAGTGTTCTAGGTCATTTAGCACAGGGATTTATTAATTAAAAAATAAATAAATCATTATTAGTAAAGATTACTTATACTGTTTTTCTAATTCCATTAATTTTCCTGTTCATTCATCTTGTCACCAAGCTGTGTGAACCCAAAGGCAAAACATACAAATAAATCTTTCTTTGGGCACATGAGAATCAAAAGACATAACTCAAGTTTTAGGATAGGTGAAAAATATACTCAGGATTCATTGTTCTCAACTGGAATAGGAAAGGTGGCCACATACAGAGTTAACACGAATAGTTAATCAAAGACCTTTCAAAAGAAAAACACATGCATCTCAATTACTGGACAATAATCAATAGCAAAGGAAATGGAACATGCTCTTTTAATTGTGGGATAGCAAACATCAAGTAATGAGAATGATAACAGTGGCTGTTTACTGGCTTTTTGCCAAAGACAACTCTTTTTCTCATTAATTTAAAGCACACACAAAACTTTACCCCATAGTGCTCTAATTCCCTCCTTGCCTTTTTCCCCACACACCAATTTTATACCCTTTTAACATTTTTCCAATCTTGATAGTGAAATGCCTTCAGGCGTTATCTATTTGTTTTGTGTGAAGGACCCTTTGATAATATAATATATATTATATTTGTATCTTGTGGCACAGTACTGGAAAACATATGTTTCTTGGGCTTTTTCCTTCCCAAACATTCTCCAAAGCTGACCATTCCTGGCTGGTTCACGATTATAATGAGAAATTGCCAGCTACGTTGAAATATATAATCCACAGTGTGAAAAACTGCTGAACAGCAGTAGTACATTCTTAATACAAAAGTGGCTACCCTTTGCCTGTGAGCTTACTTTGGGTTTGCTGATTCTTGCTGTGAGCTCAGGAACTGAAAGCTAATTTTAACATTAGTCTACAAACAAATTATAGTTATGTACGCAAAAGCTTTAAGACTAATTAAACAAAAAAACCCTTGTTTTGAATTTCCCATGTCACTCAGAGAGTCACGTAAAATGTGTGAACATACATGTCAGCCAGATGTAACAACAGCCAGATACACTAATTAGTATATTTTAATCTCAGACATTAGACAGCTTCCAATAGTTCTTAAGTGCCTTCTGAGCATTAACCAAGAATTTTAAACATATCAACTTTAAAAAAAGGTACAAGCTTATAAATGCTTCTCAAGCACTGGTGAGGTTACAAGTTATCTCTTTCAGTTTTAAAAACCAGAAAGAAAAACCAGTTCCCAAATTATTTTCCTCCAAATTTCTTTTCCCTTGAGGTCTTAGCTATAGCTTAAGTATTGAAGACCGAGTTTGAACCAGGAGTAGGTAGTCAGAATGTGAAATTATTTCTCTTGGGCTTTATGTGTTTTGGTGGGTTCTGTTGAAATTATAGTTAGTTTGGTCATTGATTTACTCTCTCTCTCTCTCTATATATATATCTATATATATAATGTTTATATATATAGATATATATCTGTATTTGTTTCTATATCTGCATATTCTATAGCTATAATTATGCATCATATGCCATGCGGCTCTAATCCATGAAGCGCTGGCTACTCTCTAGCAGTACTGTACTAGAATATTAGATGGTGCCTGTGCAGACAGTTTGTTCATATGGTAATGATTTACCTAACCGATTGTAATGGGACTGGCTCATTGGTATGTTACTACTATTATTTTCTTGGCAGAGGGTACTTAAACCCCCTTAATTAGCCATAGGAACAGAGTAAATTCAAATAATCACTTTGTACACTCAAGAAACTCCCTTGGATGGCTAAAGATGTTTCTCAAACTTGCTCAAAGAAGACTTGAACCATCAGTGACATAAGCAAAGGACAAGGTTGAGAACGGTGCTCTGCCCAGACATTCTTTGCTAAAGGTGAACGATGTGGTGGCAACCTTCCCTTTATCTACACTCAGGTTGTACGAAGTAGCGTCAAGAGTGATCTGGGGCTGGGAAACTCGAGCAACTTCAGTTCTGAATAGACAGCGTAAGCTCTCTTGAGCGGGGAACTCTTGTGAATAGGACAAAAAGCTGGACCTAGCTGCGCGCTCAGGGCGTGAGAGCCAAGGAACCAAAGAAGACGAGGGCAACGGGTCGCGAGCTGGGTCCCCGGCCAGCTCCAAACAGGGCGCTGCGCGCTGAGCCCGAGTCCCCGGCGGAGGCGGTGCGGCCAGAGGCCCCTCCCCGTCGCCGCAGATGCCCCGGCGGCTGACGCCGAGCGGCCGCCGGGAGCGGCGGGGGCCGGGCGGGCGCGAGCGAGGGCAGGGCTGGGGGCTGGCCGAGGCCAGTCGGGGCTTTAAATATGGATCGCGGGCTCACTCTCGTGGCACAGCCTCCGCCACGGCCGCCTTCCCCGATTCCACGTCCCCCGGCTGGCTCCCGAGGGGCGCTCGAGCCAGGCACTCCCGCTGCAGTGTTAGTTACTAGCAGAAAAAGCGGAGAGCCCCATACACATGCAGGAGCTGCCGAAGGCAAAGTAGAGGGGACGCCCGCGCTCTCACACTCGCGCCCGCCGCGCGCCACGCGGGCGGTGGAGACATCGCCCCCCCTGCGCCACCTTCGCCGGTTCTCGCGGGCTGTTCAGGTTCCAGTCCTGCCCGCTCCGGCGACGCTCCCGCCTCGGCGCCCTCGCCCCACTCTCGCCTCCCTGTGCCCCGGAGCGCGCACCCACCCAGGAGGCAAAGTTGTGACTCCTTGGGCGCGTGTGGCTCGCTCCCCGCTCGCTCAGCGCCTCGCACCGACAACTTCGCGCGCCTCGGCCGCGCCGCGCTCCGGCCCCGCGCCTCCGGGGATCCCGTGGGCCCCCAGCCTCCAGCCCCGGCGGCGCGCCGGGAAGCGCTTTGGTGGCGGCTGCGGTGGCAGTGAAGGCGGCGGCGGCGGCGGCGGCAGCAGCCGCTGCGGCCCCCTACTCCGCCGTCAAGCTGGAAGAGCGCCGGAAGCCGGACCCCAGGAGGTGAGCACCCGGCTGGGGGCGGCAGAGAGGGTGGGCTGAGTCCCCCCGCCCGGGGCGCGGGCGGCAGGGGCCGGTCTGGGAGGGCGCGCCCTGGAGAGGCAGACAGGAGGTCAGTTGCGGGTTGGGCATCCCCGGCGCTGGGCGCCGGCGGAGTGTGGAGGCTGCTTCCGCGGAAAAGTACTTTCCCCCAGCTTCTTTGTAATTTAGCTTTTGCAGGAGGAGTTTGGGTGGTCCTGCTTCTCCCTCCTGTAAAGCCCCCTACGTGTAACCGGGCGTTGTTGCCTCGACTGTGGGGCCAGTGTCCGCGGCGGGCTGGGCTCCGGCGCAGTGACACGTGTGTTCCCGTGAGCTTGGGTGGTCCCAGTGTGGCCCGGCACCTGCGCGCGGGGGGAGCATCCCTGATCTCTCCAGCGCGGGTGTTGGGTGACTCTCATTGCACCGAGATCGCGGCCCCCACTTCAACGCCCGCTCCTAGATGGAGCCTGCACATCTCTGCCTGGCACGCCAAAAGCGTGGGGTGAGTCAGACAGATTCTCTGCTAGTGGCACGCACACAGTTATTTGCACTGGATTTGGAAGGGGGAGGCAGAGGTTAGACTGGGATTCGTCTTGGCCAGCGACAGCGGAGCTCTTCCTCAGGTGCTGGGCAGCGTGTACGTTTTGGCAAGGACAGGTGATTTCTTTTTTTCTTAAGTGCATTTTACCCAGCGTTTGCCAGTCCGTTAATAAGAGTCAGCATTGGAAGGCAGGAGTTAGGAGCTACATCAGCGAACTGCAGCAAGCACCACAAGGAAAAAGTTATTAAAGTACAAAAGAAAGCAAAAAAACCCAACCCTGAACTTGACATGAAAGATGAAGGAAGCCGTTCTACTTCTCTTCTACCATCGTGAAACTTTTTTTTTCTGTTCCTTGTAAAACTTGTTGTTTTCACCCCTCATTCCTTCTTAAGGCCTTACCTTTTCAGCATAATTGCCTGTGGCAAGCTCTCTACTCTTGACATTGAAGAGCAGTTAACTTTGGTTTACCTTTCCTAATTCTTTTCCCGTTTCACTTCAGCGCAGGAGAAAGTTGCTCTTAACGGGAAATTATGAATTATGAACACTGGGCTGTCCTAAACACACATTGTCTTAAATCTTGGAACAATTCCTTTCCTAAGAGATACTGCATTGGTACCACATTTCCTTTTTCTCTTGTATCTGGGACTTAGGAGTTAGAATATTACCTGAATTAAAGTGTACCTTGCACGTTATGGTTTAGTTTTTTTCAGTTGAATAGATTCTTCAAAGCAGTTAGAGTAGTTGGTATACAGCAGCTACTTATAGACAATCTAGTATCTCTTGACAAGATTTCTGGCTCTCCTTGCATCGGTCACATTAGCATTTAAATAATTTTCATGGTCATTATAGCACTTAGATTGAGGTTATTCACACAACTTCAGTCAAAAGAAGCATGTCTGCTTATGTTTCTATAGCTTTAACAGTGAGGAAAAAACCTTTTACTTTCATTTTAAAGTTAAATGTAGTGACAGAATCCTCTTCTCTTAAAGCTTGAAATTGAATAGTTTCAATTTTACCCCAGAATCTTTGGTAAGATGACACAAAATCTTCCACATATATGGATAGAGAGAGAAAAGTCATACTCTTATGAACTATTGAAACAGGACATTTATAAGAATCGGTGTTGGAGGAATAAGATGGGACATTTTGATAGTTCCAGGCACCTTTGAGAAAACAGAAAACCAGGAACCCCCCAACATATTGTACTACAGTGCTTTCAAAATGAGGTTTTCAGTATCATTTAATGTTTGGAGGTCATTCTGGAGACTTACTAATATATGTAAGGCACTCCAGCCAATGAGATTTCCAGAAAGTACTCTCAGTTTATAATGATGTATCTCTTTTAGTTCATTTTGTCAGCATAAAATCACTTTAAATGTTTGAATGTTAGTGTTTTTATTTTAGTCTTTTAAATGATTACATTCATTGGGATTTGCAGCAATGTGTGAAAGGAATATAGGGAAACATTTAAAGAAAAAAATGTGATAGAAATCAAATAACCTTTGGGATAACTTCCGGCACACTCTGGTGTTAATTATTTTTTTATTGAGCTCTGGCAAATAACAATTTTCAGCTTTTGATCCCTAGTTCTGATAACAAGAAATATTGTCTGGTCATAGCTTGCAAGGAAATAAAATGCATGTTAAGTGGTGAGTCCTACAGTTAATCAGGTTTCTTGCCCGCCTCTGAGGGCGCTGCAGTTCAGGACTAGTGTTAGGGGAGAGTCCTGAGAGAATTCACTGTTACTTAAGTGTGGCAATCATACACATCATCTCCTTGTTTCTTGGAGTTTCTTGGTGTTCATTTTTAAAAGCTTGAATGACTCTAAGGCTAGAGTTGATAGTTATTAAGATTGAGAGTGGAAAAAACAAACCGAGGAGAAAAGAATCTAATGGTGACAAAAGTTTTTAAGTAGTTTCTCCTTGATTGCTAAGATGAAAGGAATCAGGGGTCATGATGTGATGGGACAAAGGAATCCTGAAGCACAACACTTGTCTCATTTCTCATTGTTGATGAAGTTTCTGAGGCCAACCTGTGATTTATGACATTTGTGTATGTGAGGGAGTTATTTAGAAAAATGGATAGTTTAGGAACATCTAGAAAGTTGGTAAGGCTTTACAATACAGGATCTTGCTATTTTCAGAATTTTTTTTTTTTTTTTTTTTGCTTAATGAAGAAATTTTTAGGAAAGGGAAGAATAATGTTTCTTTCATGTAAGCTCAGGGCTAAGTTGTATTCCAAATACATTTTGCCTCTCTCCCAATATCTAAGTATTTGATCTATTTGTGTCACAAAATAGAAAGTATGCTGCTGATGATATTATGTATTCCCCGTAGTTCATGCAGATAGTTTTTTTTCCCCCAGCATTGGAGATGGAGTCTCCTAATCTACCGTTTTACTCTGATGTACATTCACACACACATACAATACATTTGTAGAGGTGGCCAATTTTATTTTATCTAAAGCCATATTTATAGCTGTCTTCATGATTTTGTGGCATTGATTTTTATTGCATTTCTCTGGGCTCAGCAGCGCCATGGTATTTCAAATAAAGCACTGAAAGGACAGCCAGCTATGCATGGTGATGGATTTATTTACCAACTATGTCAAAGAAGAGATAAAACTTTTACTTCCTATAAGGTTTATAAGGCTTATAATTTTATTCCTTAACAGTAAGGTCTTACTAGCCTCTGAATTAAGCTATGTGTTTGAAAAAGGTGGTGGTAGAAATAATAATGCTGAAATGGTGGATAGCTGTAATTGTTTTCATACAAGCTCAAACCTCAATTTATTCTTCTTCCCTGCTTATTAAGTAGATTAAGGGACAATTATGTTCGTTGAGCAGATGAGGAAACTATGACACAGAGACCTTTTTATGCTTTTCTTAAATGAAACAAAAATTGTTGGAGGTCAGAATAAATATTTTAGCTTTGAACTTGTGATACCTGTTTGAACTAACTGGTGAATGACTATCATCAAATGAATGAATTTTGTTTTAGGAATAGCCGAAGACACTAAAAGTAGGTAAACGTTTATCTTCATTTGTTCACCTTCCATGTTATAGTTCTGCTCAGCAGCAGCATCTACTTGCCTCAACCTTATTTTAGATCCTATGATGTTAGGGGGTGTACTAGTGAAACATTTTCAGTTTGTGTGTACCAATTTTAGCTCCAGCGTTGAGAGCTAACTTTTGCTTTTCATGGAGAATGAATACAGGAAGAAGTTACCTGAAATACAGATGTTAAAGGAAGTAAGCAACCACCAACTGATACTTTTCTCCCTTTTTTTAATTTTGTGGATTATTTTGTAGAAAAAGGGTATCCTCAAAGTAACTTGAATTTCCGTATTAGAAATCTTAAAAAGGTTTTAAATAAAACTCATGATATACTTTTTTTGGGGGGGAATTTAAGAATCAAAATTAGTGAAAATACAAGATGAGGAATATGCTGTCTTAAAACATAATCTATGAGTGACACAATAAGAAAAACTGTTCATACTGTCTTGAACAAGAAGTTAGCAGTTTCTTTTTCTTCTTTTGAAATATGTTCACTAATTGACATTCTCCTTTATACTTTTTGCAAATAAGGAAACTTGTAGAATCTGGAATTTTTTGTTAGTTAATTCTAGCTTTGGCCTGGAGATCTAGTATTTGCTGATAGGACCCAGTAACAGTTTCATTTATTTGGAACTCCTGTATTTGGCATATTCTCCAGCAAAAAGCCCCTGACAGGCAGAACAGAGGGTAAAGAAAGGATTCACTTTATTCATGGATGATTCCTCAGAATCTCTTAACTCTATTTACGTACAGTTTTAACATGACTGATTATAAATTTGTAATCCCGTAGCAAACATTAAACTACAAATTAGAAGATAGAAATGGCCTGATATTGGCAGCTAAATGGATAACATTGAAAAGTGCCAGAGGACAGCTTGGTAGTAAAAGAGGAGGTAGGCTGAGTACTAAAAGCAGATGTAAGAATTAAAGCAAGCACAGCAATTGAGGACTATTTAGGCGTACCCTGCTGTCTTCGTCACTCTCTCTTCTCCCTCCCTCCCTTTTTCCTTTCTTCCTTTTTTTTTATTTCTCCCCTTCCTCCTTTCTAAGTTTTTATTGAAAGATATATCTAATCTATATCTATATCTATATCTATATCTAGCTATATCTATATCTATAGATAGGTAGATATATGGATGCCATGATAGCTCAACAGGTTGAGCATTTGCCTTGCAACTGCGAGGTCTAGGGACTGAGTCCTGGCCCTGACCTGTGCAAACCCATGGAGGAGGCCCCCAGTTCAGTTCCTGCTCCATGCGGCCCCACATCCACCTGTGTGGAATGAAACCGTGTCACAACTGATGATGTACAACTATGGAGACTGCTTTGGGCACTCCCCCCTTCTCTCTCTCTCTATCTCATCTTCTCTCAAACAATAAAATAAATCTTAAAACAAAAAAGAAAGAAAAGTATGTGTCATTAAATCAAAACAGCTTGGCATGATTTACCTAAGTGAACCCATCCTTGAAGTAACCAGCATCAAGGTCAAGATGTAGACCATTGTCAGCAGCCAAAGCCCTAGGTCATTACTTCCCTGCCAAAGGTAATTACTCTCTTGATTTCTGAAACTACAGGTTACTTTGAACTCTTACTAAACTTTCTACCAGAAGACATGATATATGTCCTTGTGTCTGACTTCTTTTGTTCAAAGTTATGTTTGTGACATTCTTTCATGTTTTGTGTGTAGCAACCGTTTGTTTATGCTGTTTGCTCTGTAGTAGTCCACTCTATGAGAATGCCACAATTTACTTATCCATTTTGCTCTTGATGGATATTTGGGTAGTTTCAAGTTTTGGGCTATTATGAATAGTGCTACTAGAAACATTCTTACATATGTCTTTGGGTAAACATGAGAATCTTGGTTATGTGTGTTGTGAGCTGAACTGCTCAGCCAGTTTTGGTATCTAATGCCTTCCTTCAAAAGTGGTACTACATAATTCACTCTCCTGCCAGCACCCGATGAGAGTATCATCTACTCCACGTGCTTACAAACAGCTGGTATTGTCTGTCTTTTTAAAAAGGAGGGCATCTTGTTAGGTAGTATTGCCCAGTGACCAGTGGAGGTAGGGATTTGGTAGATCTGGACTGGAAACCCACTTGCTAGTTTTTGATTTGGGGAATTTAAAGAATCTTCTATGTTTCCCTTTTTTCATTATTAAAGTTGTAAAACCTAATCATGAAACCTTGTTCAGAACTGTAAAGGGCCAGGCATATGTTAGTTATTATTGTTGTGGTTGTATTCTACAACGTTTCTTATTCTTGAGTTGAACTGTGCCAGCACTGAGAACAGTTCCTAACGTATTTATAAATGTTGGCTGAACAAATGCAGAGCACATTTAAGCGTCTTTCTTGCTTTGTTACTCTGAGTGATTCAAATTGTATTTTACATTCTTTTATCCAGGAATTTTACTTTTTATCGCTAAAGCTAGGTTGAGAGTAGGGTTTATTAAACATCAGCTTGAAAAATTGAGGCTAATAAGCCATCAGTTTGAGATCACACATTTCACTATATTGCTCATATCAAATTTATGCCCCCAAATAACACATACAAGACCCAGAGAACCCTTGAAAATGATTACAATGCTCTTTGCCTCATGGTTGATCCCTCAAAGCTTACATACTGAATATATTTAGCTTCTATAATTAGAATACTGGCCAACAAATTTCCAGATGTAAAATATTGTAGTGGGTTCTCCAGAGCCAATACCTTGGAAACTGTATTTCATAAAAAATTGGATGTTTAAGGATGATTAATAGCTGGAAACTGGAACCCATAGAGAGCCTTTTTTCAGCTAAGTATAGATAAGGTGGTTCTTACATATGTTGATTATAATATCAGAAGCAAATTTGTAAATGTTTGTATAAAACAGTAATTCTTAATCTTTTGAAAGGTCTGATTCTCAAATATTGATTTGACTTTGGGGCATTCTGTTTTCTTCATCTTAAAAGAGGTTAGTGCCATGTATTTATTTTAAACTAGATACAATTAAAATTTTGTGATTTTTATTTTGGGAAATTACATGATGAACAATAGTAGGTATCCCTCTGCAAAATCAGGCGTGCAGCGGAAGGAACTTAGATTTGGATGTGGAAATCTAACTTGATTTTCTTATGCAGAGACTGCTTTTCTTTGCCTTTTTACTTGTCTATGAGCCTTTTTTTCTTTCTTTTGAGAGCTAGTAATAGTCCTGGTTGGTTGGCTCTCTTTGTTTAAGTCTGATTGTTTTGTGGTACTCAGATTATTGAGCATGTCACATATGACATACTTCAGAATAACCTAAGTCATTCTACATGTTGTGAGGGCATTTACATTTTAGGTAGTATCCTTCATATGTGGTTGACCCAAATGTGGCTGTTTTAGGGTGATTTTGTGGGAGAGCAAGTAAGCTGGTATAGCAGACAGTTGTTTTCTGTTACACACATAATGCTATGGAAAATTGAAATAAAATAAAGGGTAATTATGGTAAGCCTTGCTTTAAAAATAGTGAATTTCAGAGAACCTCATCTTCTGTTTTGGGTGACTTTATTCCTGTGATAAGTTAAACTGGGTTGTTTTAAAACAAAAGCATCCAGGCATGTCAGGTTGTTGCTACAATAAATGCTGGAAGCAAGGGTGTGGTGTCTACTCAGCCCATGAAAGTTTTTTAAGAATTGGTGCTATGGATTAGGAAAGGACAGCTATTTAAAGACTAGGATCTTGACAATAATATCTAAACCAGTATCCTAAGGGAATGGTATTAGTTCTTCCATTTCTTGGGCTTTCAGCGTGAAAGTCTGCTGTCTATATGGCCGGATGGGAACATTCCTAACATCTTTAATACAAATCAGATTTTTGTACCTTCTACTCCAGAATGATCATCAATGAAGTCCTGAAACTGTTGTTTGGCACAACATCTTTGTTCTGAGTGAAGATTCCATGAGACCATCAGTCAGACTGAAAGTTTGACTGGACTTATGTGTTGATGACTGCACTCCTGAAGCCCTCCTTTACATGTTGTGTATTGACTGTGGCGACACCTCACAGGGGAACTGCTTCAGAAGTTCCTTCATTCCTTTGACCTCTGACCTCTGTAAACTGTCTTTAGGAATGTGAGATGAGCACTCACAATGTTAGCAGAGAATAGGGCCTCATCATAGGAGATTGCTAAAGTACTGATTACAATCTCCTTTAGAAAACTGCTGAGTGTTAACAGATTAAGCAGAAACACAGATCACATGTTTACACTTTACAAGTTGAGCAACATTGCCAGGTAAAACAGAGAAGACAGATAATGTCTCAAAAAATTAGATGTATGAGATCATTTCCCTTAAGAAATATGTATTAAGAAATGAAACAAAAATACCTGTCTAAAGACATTAGAAGAGAATATAGTTCTATCACTCACAAGTCTCAAGTACTGATACATTTTTACTGTCAAAACTTTAGGCAGTGAATTCTACATTTTAATCAATAACTTTATTATGGCCAATTGCTCTGCACTGCCCTTTAATTGTTTCCTTCTACGTTATCTGCATCCTCACTGTAGGAACTGTGTCAGAATATTTTTTTGTGGTCCTCACAATAGCTAGTATATTTTACAGTGAAAATGCTTATTTAATGGAATGGCTCTTAAAAAAATCTAGAGAGACTAATCAGAGATGCCCAGTCAGTATACCCAACTTTATCTAAACTCTTATTTCTTCTAGAGCTATCCCTCCAGTGTATTATAATAATAACTTTGATCATTGCTGTTAGGTCTTTCACATATTTCTTGTGAAATTTGTTGTCATGAAGTTTGGAATCCAGTGACTTTTGGGATGAAACTTTACTAGTCTTTCTGATGTGTTATATAGTTCCTTGGAAAAATTACCTAATTTTTCTATTTTGTTATGACTATATTTTATCTGTTCTCTGAATTAGACACAGTTCTGCTTACTATTTTTTTGAGATTAAATCTGAATTGTTAGCCCTTAAAAATAACTTTTTATTTTAAAGTAATGTATGTTCACAGGAAGTTACAAAAATATAGTATAGTTTTACATAGCTCTCACCCAGCTTTCCCAATGAATACCACTTTTAAGATTTGTGAAAATGCATTTACCTAAAAGACTTTGTAAGGAATTGTCACTTTTGTTCCTTCTCTGAATAATATATAAAATAGGTATTATAGAAAATGCAGAATAAAGCACATGTAGTATTTTCTGGCTTTCAGTTGGGAAAGGTGCTCCAATGGTAGGTAAGAAGAAAGAGTCAGTCTATTTATTTATTCACATCTGTGAGTTTGGTGTTTGTCTCATTCAAGTTTTTTTTTTTTTTAATTGATCATATTGTAGGAGTTTTAAGTCCAGATGCTGTTCATATAAAATCTTTGGAAGATATAACACAAATATAAATGAGGGAAAGTAGAATTCCTTTATGCTGGTATTAAGGGCACCATGATAATACTGGATTTTATATAAAGGTGAGAGAATATCATTGTGATATATACCGTATTTTCCGGCGTATAAGACAACTGGGCGTATAAGACGACCCCCTAATTTTACAGTTAAAACATAGGTTTAGGCCTATATTCGCTGTATAAGACTACAGCCTCGGAAGTGGGGGGTAGTCTTATACAGTGAATATAGGCCTAAACCTATGTTTTAACTGTAAAATTAGGGGGTCGTCTTATACGCCCGGTCATCTTATACGCCGGAAAATACGGTATATATATATATATATATATATATATATATATCTGTGTGTTAAGTGTATATAATTTATCTTGAAATATATGTGCTTTACAATATATGTGAATGAACAATTTATTGAGACATTATAATTTACATTTTATGTACTGTATACACAATAGCATTTCTAGTTATATCTCATTATGCTTTATTCTTTAGTATA
>PVKE010014743.1:0-34485 GCA_004027555.1 Craseonycteris thonglongyai | reverse complement strand
TTCCATTTTGTTTGTATGTCCGGTTACATGCCACTCCTATGTGGTTAAAAAACAGCCTGTTCGTACTTTCTTGTCCCTTGATGTCATTTTCTTCCACAATGAAATAGAGGCAAATCTTAGAGGATTCAGAAAGGTCATTTTCTAGACTGTGTTTATACTAGTGGAGTTTCAGGATAAGACCTGTGTGGAGTTAGTGAGATCCTTGATTTATATAGACATCCTGGTAATAAATCAGGTCATCCACTTCATAGAAATGTCCATCATGACACACATATACCAGCAGGTCAGGAACTGTGAGAGGGAAGGTCTGATTTTGTAACTGTGTACCTGGGAATTTGCCTTAAGGAGAACTTTGTATCTATTCTTAACTAGTTGAGGGCTATAGATTTTCTTAAGATTAGATGTATAGTCATATAGGTAAACTATTACGTTCCAAAATTCTCAGAGCACCTTAAGTAAATATAATTTATAAGCTGGTCATTACATTTCCCCACCGTAGATATTACCATAACCACATAAAGTGAATCCAGTCAAGGATGAAGTGTTTTCTCCTCTTTTTTTCTCTTACGGACCTGAAACTCATCTCATTTATCATTTTGCTATTGGCATATATGGCTATCTGTCTTGTTTTATTGAAACTGAAATTATTTGTGAGATAACTTGCCATAGAAAGCAATTTTAGGTTCCCTGCAGTGTGATGTTGATCGGTATAAAATGTATTCAACTATGTAGTCTCTTTAGTTTAGACAATTTAGCTTTATTTTCCCCTAGTAGCATCGTTAGTTTTTCAGTTGCCACTCAAGTTCTATAAGCTGTGAACTGTATAGTGGATTTTGGTCAGATAGCAGCTGTACAGCCCTGGGTGTTCCTAGGGAATGTGTCAAGGTCGCTGGGTAGACAGCCCCCAGTGGGAAACTTCTCCCTCACTGCTCATATGCCAGATGCAGACGTTTCAGTAGCATCTCCCAAGGCACTGTTCTCATATACCTGAGGCTTTGGGTTTATGCTCGTGGCTCTGAAGCCACAGCTACCTGTCTAGTTGGAGACCGTCCTGGTACTCTATAACAAGTTTGTAACCCAATAGTCTTCATGTATCTGTTACTGGATTCTTTTATATAACAACAACAACAAAAGTTATTGAGCACATACTGTGGGTTAGGTGATTTGCTCCTTGTGTGAGAATACAGATACTGAGACATCTCCACTATGTTAGAAAGCTTGTAGTTCATAATAGGCTGACTGGACATCCGCTTTAAATGGGACAGAAAACAATGGTACTGTCCCATTTCAAATGGTATGTGTGGTCAGCCTAGTCTCACTGGGCTCAATCCCAAGGTGTACCATTTGAAATGGGGCAGTACTGTTGTTTTCTGTCATATTGAAAATACACATCTGGTCAGCCTATTATAAGAGGGCAGCTGTGAACAGAAATAACTAGTTTGGGGATGCCACTAACGTGCACCTAAGTTGGTTCATTCTTCTCATGAAAGTTAACTGTTCAGTGAGCAGAACTAGCTTCCCACTAGCTTCCTCACAAGATGGTGTGTGTGTGTGTGTGTTTTTTAAAGCAGCACAGAGTAAACAAGGGGAAAAGTTAAGACCTAAGCAAGAGCCCTGCCTACTAAATAGCTGAGGCAGCTGGCCTTGAATGACAGAGAACAAAAATAGAACCAGAAAGGGGGACTGAGGATTCGACAAACTCATTTGTGTGCCAGACAAGAACTGCCATGAGGTTTCCAGTTGGAGATGCCTAATACAGAAAACGGTGGTCAAGAAGATGGCTTATGTTCCGGATTTACGCATGAGCCGTCTTCATCTACACAGAGATGAGGGTGGAGGGCAGGTTAAGAGGGCCTACAGGTAGGAGGACACATTTGCAGGATCAGCAGCTATTGCATTAATTCACATTTGATGATAACAACAAGAACTTTGGGCAGTGAAATAGAGGAAGTGAAGGAAGACAAGGAAGACCTTTAGCATTAGTAAGTTTACACATAGGTTAGAACATTTTTGAACCAAGTTTACTGAAAGAGTTGATAGTAGAAAAATAACTTAAACTGCCTCAATTAGCAATCATGAGTTATATAATACTGAATACATTATATTACATTATCACTTTGATTCTGTTTGATGATATGTGAATTGGAAGCATTACCCAACTAGGATCGGAATCATATTAAGGTACAAAATTGTAGCTGATAAAGCAAGAAGATATGAAAACTTTGTATGTGCTTATGTAGTTAGCATTACTAAGTTTGACAAGTATTTGCACAGTCAAATCTTAACCTCAGCATCAATTTCAATTACATCATTGAGTTAAATGGAATTGAATAGAATTACCTAGACATGAATACAATTTCATCAATAGTCCAAGGGCAATACACTTGTATATTCTTTTTATAAATTTGGTTACATAGTTAGGACAAATATGAATGGGACTTAAATTGATAAAGATTGGGCTTGTGTTGATGTCTAAATTTAATTTTCACTAAAAGTAGATTAGGTATTAGGTCACTTACTAGATAGCCCTATATCATCACCAAAGCCATCTATTTCTTAATTTCCCTTAAACAAGTGTAAAGTCACATGTGCCATCATGTGTGTATCAGCATTTTTCATGAAACACTTCACCATAATAAGTCATAAACCTATGCACAGTATTATTTTAATTTGTAAAAAAAATAAAAATAAAATATTTTGTATGAAAAAATAGAAGGATATATTATACTAGTATGCAAATAACTGTATTTATTGTAATTTTAATTTATTTTTTACATTTTTCTATGTTTTTCTCATTTTCTCTGATGCACATACACTACTTTTTTTTTGGAAAATATATTTAGGTAAGGAAATGAAAGTATTTGGCTTTTCTAGTTCTTTCTCAATCCACACAGGAAGCTACAAATTAGTATTTAAATGTAAATGTGTTCATAAAGCATATCTTTTTAGTACATAATAAAATTTTTTTTTCAGTGTTTAACATTAAATACAGCAGTCCAAACTAGCTACAGAATTTTTCTTCCTTCCTTCCTTCTTTCCTACCTTCTTTCCTTCCTTCCTTCCTTGCTTCCTTCGTTCCTTCCTTTCTTTCTTCCAGTCTAAACAATTTGAGCTTATCCTTAGCTTTCTAATTTTCCTAGTTATCTAGTTTTTCTAATTTTCTAGTTATCCTAGCTTTCAGTTTTGCTAAAATAATTTGCTGTCAGTAAACTCACCTGCAAGTTTACCTAGAATTGGCTTCATTTAAAGCAGAGAAGACCTTTCCAAACACCTGGCTTAGCTTCAATTCCTTCTTAACAACTCCCCAGTGTGTTTTCTTGACAGGGACAACCGGGAAAAATAAGAGTTGAGAAGACCCAGATTCTATCAGTCATTAGTGAACATCAATGGTGTGTACCAGTGTCCCTCGTCCTTCAAACAATCATGCCTCTCCTCCCATTTAAAAGTTATTTATCCTGCAACATGTGAATCTGGTCACTTTGGTTTTTAGAAGTTTATTCTTAAAATTCTTAAAATGATTTCCAGCCAAGGAAACTCAACTCATACAAAGAATCTAGTACATATCTGGGGACTTCTTTAATATTAATATTGTTTAATAGCTGTCAATTGCTCTTGGTGACTTAGAAAATTATACAAAATGGCATCTAAAGCCCTAGGAATGATTCTATGAGCAAGAAACCAGAGAGGGAAATGGTGTAGGAGGTCAGGGGACAGTTGGCAGACTTCAGTAAGGACATGGGTAAGAAACTCATGTTTGAAGAATGGGTAGAACCTGAACAGGGAGGTAGATGCAAGGAAAAGTAACCCGAGCTGAGAGAGGAACGGGTGCCCAGGCCTGCCAACGACTGACAACTGTGGAGTGACAATAGGCAGTTGGAAAGCCCAGGCAAGTCAGATTATGATTTAAAATCCAAGAAAAGACATTTATATTTAGAAGTGAAACAAGGGCGTTTTACAATGTGAGAGTGAACGAACAAGTAGATGCCATCCTTTAGTTCAGCCTCTTGTAAGAGCGTACCCTACCTGTGGTGCAACAGCATCTCATTACCACCAAATGGGCAGCTCTTCGTATTACTAGCTGTGGAGCTGAGCATCTGGTCAGACGATTCGATCACATACACCTGGGAAAAGTCAATGCCAACATTTGCCCTTGCTTGTTTTCTTTCCTTCACCGTTGCCTTTGGAGTCTGTGAGGCATTCTAGAAGGTACTTCTGAATCTACAGCAACGTATGGGAGAGAGTAAGCGGTAATGACAGGAAACCGACAAGTAGGAATTGTCAGGGAATACAAGAGTTGACATTAACATGTTTTTAGAAAATCCAGAAGAGGCTGACCATTTCCTACTCTTCTCTTTAAGCTCTCCCGTGGCTAGCTTCTGAAAATCTCTCTCCTTTCCTCCTCTGTCTGTTTCATGTCCTATACACTGGAGAAGATGGCTATTTATTTCCACAGCAGTCCTAAAACTAGTGTGTTCGTCACCCCAGTCGCTTCTCTCTGCTTCCTGTATGGATTAGTGTCTCTACAGCTTTATTTTACTACTTTAAGACCCAAAAAGCACTTTTTAAAAACATAGTACTCAGCTTTAGAATGAATAAATAATAAATCCAGCCATAAATGCCTCTTATTCACATTACATGGCTGGATATTTTCCAGACAGCCCTCATATATGCACACAACTTTATATATTTATTTTAATAGCACAAGACCATACAGTAATAATATAAGAAATAGTATAGTCTTCAGGTATAAAACAACTAGTTTTTCATTTTAACATTGCTTAACCTATTGCCCAGGTGTATGATAAAAAAGCAGTATAATTTCAGCTTCCAATTCATTAGCAATTCTCTGCCCTTCTGACTCACAACAGTGACTTTGGGTCTCTGTGTTCTAATGAGAAAGCATATTAGCATAATCATAAAAATGGTAGGGACACCAGGATAGTTCAGCAGATTGAGTGCTTGCCTTGCAACCACAAGGTTTAGGGGTCGAATCCCAGCCCCGGTCTGTGCAAACCCATATGCTAAACTGTGGTGTAACTGATAACCACCGGGATGACAACAGAGGTTTTTGCCCCACATGTGAGAGGCCCCCAGTTTTGTTTCTGCCCTGCATGGCCCCACATCCACCTGTGTGAAATAAAACGACTTCACAACTGATGATGTACAACTGTGGAGACTACTCTGGGCTCTCCCCTCTTCTCTCTGTCCCTCTCTGTCTCTCTCTCACCTTAAATGATAAAATAAATCATAAAATAAAATAAAAATGGTAATAGTAGAATGAGATAGTAGCCTACATAAACAGATTACATAGAATGTTCTAAGAATAGTTGTAAGCAATTTACTTGTATTATTCTTCAGAAATAACCTTTAAAGTAGGTACTATTATTATCTCCAAATTATTGATGAGAAAGAAAGCACAGAAGTGGTATAAAGAAACAAAACACACAGCAGACTCTCAGTTAACTGCCACCCATAGGGATTGGTAGATGCCAGATAAACGCAAGTGGACTCTTCGTTAACTGTAACTCAAGCAACCAGCAAAAAAAAAAAAGAAAGAGAGAGAGAGAGAGAGAGAGAGAGAGAGGGAGAGAAGGAGAGAAGGAAGGAAGGAAGGAAGGAAGGAAGGAAGGAAGGAAGGAAGGAAAAGAAAGAAAGAAAGAAAGGAAAGAAAGAAAGAAAGAGAAACAGAAAAGTTGCCCATTGCTTGAGTTCTGGTTAATGGAGAGTCTACTATATTTTGCTTATAAGGTCAATATATAATGTAAAGTACAGTGTATTAATAATATGCTTTTTTTTTTTTTACTGGTTTTCCTCTCACAAAGTGATTAAAGCAAAGTGAGAGAGACCTTTGCTAAACTTTGGCATCCTCTACTATTGATTGCTGAAAGCTAAATTATGAATTATTTTTTCCAATTAAAAGAAAATGGTGCTTGGTTTTCACTGCCACCACTCACATCAACAAAACGTTCCATGGCAGTTATTATGTAGTGTGTACAGGAAGCTTGATTTTTGAATTGCTAATCATTTCTTAACCCTATTATCATTTTCCCAAAATGTGGCCATGAGATTATTTTATTTAATAAACCCTGAGCCACACTAGGCAGTAAGTCAAAACTATTGCTTTGACTAATTTAGTACCAAAATACTATATTTCTTTAAAAATCTTTTGATTTTTGCTTATTGTTTTAACCTCTAAGAAGTACACATTTCATTCAATAAGTGGACCATCTATTATGCTTACTAGACACAATAAGAGATGAAAGACAAACCACCAATTGACAATATGCCATTCTGATCACAAACTTTAAATTTCTTACCTCTCCAGAGTACTTTTAATCAATAGGGACAATTTTGGCTTTCAAGATTTTCCCCCAACATGAATATGTACTCTAGGTATTAACACAATATATGGAATCAGTGTACATGGGATTTTTATGGGTTTGGAGTTGGAGGAAATCAGATGGGGAAGGACAGGAGATGTCTATGGTATGAAATAAAGAGCAAATAGACTTTTATCTTTAGGTATATAATTGGCACATTTATCTCCATGACTATATAGCATAAGGGATAGACTCAATTTTGACTTTCCACCTGTCACACCCTCAAAACTCTATTTATTGAATTAAATTATACTCTATGCATATCTAAATATCTACAAGTACAACACTAGTTCCAGCAATTAGCCAAGAATGCATTCACATTGCTATCTGTCAGTGCAGCTTACTGAGTTTTGTTATAACATGTTTATGACCAGTTGCTAACCTAGGTGTTGCATCATTGCTAAGCCGTGATGGAGCATTTATGGACATGTTTTATGACTTGCTAATCTGTGCTGTGAACCATCAGTCTGTTTGCAGTGGGAGGAAGTGGGCAGGAGGGGTGGGAGGGTGGATGGAGGGAGGATCATTGTGTTCAATGTGTTGTGGGAGGGAAGTGGGTCATGAAGTATGAACTAAGATGTAGCTAAAGGGTTCCATTTTCACCCTTGCACAGAAATCAGCTTCAATAAACAGATGTTGCTCATTAGCGGGTTTTCAGTGATCATACTGTTTTCTTTTTTTATCCTTGTTCATATTTTTTCCCAGGGGAAATCTCTCACGTCAAAGAGGTTAACAAGCCTTGTTCAGTCTTACTAAAAAGGATCACCTTGTAGCATGGAAGCAGACTGAGTCGTTGCATATACTTTGTAGCTCTTTGTTGATACCTGGAGCAGAGGACATTTAGACCAAGATGTTGCATGAGCAAAGGACCTGAATTGTTCTTTTTGTGTGTGCACTAAGGCATTGCCATCTCCAAGGGACTCTACCATCTTAATGCGTCCACTTCAAAACGTTGTCTGCTTACTTCCTCCTTGTACGAAGCTGGATCTGTCTTTTCCTTTTTACCGAGTTCAAGTGAAGTAAACCTTACATTTTTCTTTTTCTCTCTCTTTTCTTAAAGCTTCTGCTAGACACACAGTTCATGGAAAATTCACTCACTCACAAACTGGAAGAATTGTAAAAGAAAAAAAAAGCATATATTAATACACATGCATATGGCTTCACATGTATTAAACAATAAATTAGCACAGAAAGTTTCATTTCACCAATATATTCACAGTCAGAAACAAGCGCATAACTTTGTCTGTTGTCTGTACATTCTCAGTTAATGTTTCTTGCATTTATTTTTATATCATATTTAAATAAGAAACACCTTTTACTCCGAATGTATTAAAGTTGATTCCTTCTCTGTAAATTTGTGTATGTTTATATTGTTGTTTTATCTTTCATTAAAAGATACAGAATCTCGTTGCTTTTGTAACTTTTGACTTCCGTTATCATTGAAAAAGAAAATGCTGAGAAAACATCAACAAATCTAGAGCTGCAATTTCAACCATCCCCCTGAAAGTTTATTTCAAGGTTTCAAGACAAGCTTTAATGTACAGCAACTGGGGACAGATTGAAAATGTTTCATTTGGGGTCTAACCCAGGACCAGGTAGATCCTTTGTTCTTGTGTTGTGGAATAACAACACAAATTGGCCTTCCACACTTTCAGATCCACTATTTGTGGATCTTTCTACCTCATTATGAATATATGTCTCTATATTTTGCTAATGAATATTCTATTAGAATTAGGTCCGAGTGTAATTTTCCAATTCAAAATTGGATTTTTTTTTTTTAAGTATGACTAAAAATTTCTTAGGGTGGTGGCTCTTAACTCTTCAGTGGTTACAAATTCCTTTGAGAACATGTTGGTAATCACTAATGTTTAAGAGTGCTTACTAAGTGCTTACCACCGTTTTATGGTCTTCAAGTGCCCATAAAATTCTCACATTTAATCCTCCCAAGACCATTTCTATAATTTTGAGAATATGATGCAAAGAGAAGTTAAGTAACTTGTTCAAAGTCACACAGCCAGTGGTGGGTTGGGATGCAAATCCAGTTAGTCTGATCTGGAGCCTACTGTACCGCACAACTTTTTTTGGTAAAAGTTAAGGGAAAATCCATATACTCTCACATCGGAAACATCTGCACTGAATTTTAGAACATTCACAAAATACCCTCTGAAACTCATCCATGGACCCCAGGTAAGAAACCTGATTCCCTTTAGTGGTTAGATCAATGATACAAAATGTGGCCCAACCAAAAAATGGGCCTCACCTATTTGTATTTGCATCCACCACGGCATTGCAGATTCTGGTTATTTTTTTAAAAAGGAGTCTAGTTATTAATGCTTATGCATTACTGTAGGCAAATTTAAATTTTCCAAAAGTTTACAACATTGGTGAGAGACCAGTAGTGGAGTCTGTTATCTAGTTTATAAGACTGCCACAGAATGGAAGAAACTTGGTAGTAGTTTGTGTGTAGGCTATCATTTGAACATTGAATAGTTTGAGATTTATATGTGCTCCTGTGCCCTTTAAAAAAGAATGCATAACATTCAAATCTAAGTGTATAGATATTCTCCCTTAAAAATACATAAATCAGAACAGCTTTGGGCAGCTGCCCTGAAGCTAGATTGAAACACTAGCTAATAGAAACTTGAAAAGAAAACAATTACTGGAAAGAAAACAATAACCCTATTAGAAGAATATGTATGATGTGGAGACAATGACCCTTGCACAGATGTGAATGGTTATTTTGGAGGCTATCTTTCACAGGTGGTCAGTCCCTGAAAACTCATCCTTATAGGCCATTCCAAATCATGGATTTATATAGAAATGGAGGGCATATGAATGAATGGTAATAGAGCAAAGAAGAGAAACCTTCAGGCAAGTATCCTCAAGTCCTAAGCTCCTAGTAAAAATGTGAGTCAGTCTCTGAGTTAAGTACTTAAAAGCTTTAAGTGGCTTTTATACCAAAATCAGGATACAAAATGGTTCTGTTTCAGACGAAGCACCTAGAAAAATTTAGGCATTCCTTGCAGTGAACTCAAGCACGTGGCAACTATTTCCCACCCCACCTTGGGACAATTTGATCTGTAAGGCACAGGTAGAAATCTTTCAATTTTCTAATTAATAAAGTGATTTTTAAGAAGTCTTTTTTAAGCTTAAAGCAATGTAAAAGTTATGCAGTAAAGTGATGGGCCAGACCTTCTACACTTACATTGCAAAATTATTTCATTCATCCTCTAAGATACATTGACCAGATTCTTCCCTTTGTGGTGTTATGGTAATGTTGCCTACAAAGGGTTGTCTGCTTGAATCAGGGTAATAGAAATGTAGTCAGCAGCGTCACCTACAGATGCCAGGAAAATAAATGATGGCAGAACCCCTCCCTGTTTATTGTGACAAAATGGGAGTTGATCTTAATACTCAGTACTTGCAGCTGTGTCTCACATTCTCCCAGTTGAATGCTCATTTCTCTTTATAGTCGTATGACGATTTGTGAATGATTTGGGTGATGAAGACAGGTACATCTTGGCTTCTAGCATAAATTCAGTCCAGCCTGCATGCACTGATTATCTATACACATAAAATTTTGTATATTAGGGAAGCCGGGATGGCTCAGTACGTTAAGCGCTCACTTAGCAGTGCCGAGGACTGAGGATCGAATCCCGGCCCAGGCCCGTGCGGACCCATATGCTGAACTGGGGAGCTCCCCCCATTCAGTTCTCTCTCTGTCTCTGTATCTCTCTCTCTCTCTCTCTCTCAAAAACAATTTAAAAAATTGATTAAAAAAATTTTGTATATTAAATACATACTTGACAGAGCACATTTGAAATAGTGATTATGTTGTACTATCGTCCATGACTATCTTTTTCATACTCTTAAGACCCTCTAAAACATTAGCATGAAATAACCAGATACCAATCCATTGCCCAAGGTAGCTGAACTGGATTGCATTTGTAACTTGACTTGCAAAAAGTTTATTAGTTCCTATGTATACATGAGTACTTGCTGACTAATAAATTGATCAATAAATCTTGATGTTTTTATTAGGTTATAAGCCCTTCATACGTGTTCAGAAGTCAAATAAATTGAGGTGTGTTTGATATCTTTTTAAAATTAGTAACATCTTATTCCAGTATTGGTAGAAATGACTAAGACAATATATCTACATTATCAAACACAGTATATGGTATACAATTGGTAGTGAAGAAATAATACTTACCTGGCCCTCTTTCTTATCTTTTTCTCCAAAAGGTCGTCTTTGTAGAAAGATAAAAAACATTTCCAAATACCATTTCCAGCTGGGTTAATCAGGGATGAAGTTTAGTTGGCCAAAGCCTAGTGATGAATCAGATACCAGAGATCAAGGGAAGGATCTGGAAAGCCGTCAGTTGTGATGGTGGGTTGGGAACCAACCAGATAGAGTCAATAAAGAATCGACCAAAAAGGTGACCAAAAAGTGAAACTGGCAAATCAAGGAAACTGTGTCCTGAGCAAATAGATTATGGTAGATACAGCTCTGGAAAATATACATGGAGCTTTTTAGAGAGCTTTTGTGGCCTCACCTCTGTAGAGCAGAAAGTCTTGTGGGAACCCAGCCAATATGAGCTATTGGTAAAGGGGAGAGTAGATGATAGTAATGATGTAGCAGATGTGAAATCATATGTCTTTCCCAGTTCAGGGTATCCAAAGGTATCTTTCTTTGACCCAAAGTCAAAGCATAGAAACTTCTTCCTCCCCTAACACAGATTTCCAGAGGTGTCCTAGACAAATGCAGAAAAGTAGGTATTGGGTATAGGAAGACTGACTTGACATAGGGGGGTCTTAAAGACTCTGTAACCTGTTGATTCCATGATACAATGGCTGGGGCATTTGCCCGGTGAGCTATCAAGCCCAGGCTGGCGATAGTCTCACGCAAGGACTAGCTGGGCATGTGGTAGATGAAATTACAATATACAGGCTAAGGGAATTTCAGTACGTGAGGTGGAAAGTGTACCCAGAATAGTTGCCTACAGGCCACAGTGGTTGAATTGGTCTGTGGGATGATGATATATACTCTATAATTGTAGTGATCATTCTTTATCCCTTTGCCCCAAACTTCTTCTTGCCTTTGGCCTTTCCAACCTTTTTAAAATGTTCAGGCACAAAAGTCTTCTTTCTATTTTTTTTTCATAGTAAGTCACAGTGGCCCTAACATGAGATTGACTAGAAAGAACCTTAACTTACTCTAGGCTAAGAAAGATCTAATGTTTATGAAACTAGACTAAACATATTCTGGATTGTCCTCTCCAATAGAAATGGTTTTAAAAGTTCAAAATTAACAAACACACTGCTGCTTATAAAATAAGAAAGGGGGTTATTCCTACAAAAATAAATAAATAACCAAAGGGAACATTTGTTAATTGTCAGAGACTAAAAATCACTCAGACCTAAGCAGAAGGTACAGGAGCAATGACCAGGAGTTCTCAGATCTCCATGCTACAGACTCAATTAACATTGCCTTCCAGAAGCTCAGGGTATGAGACAATATTTTCCCATGAACAGAACCTGGGATAGCCTTGCATACTTCCTAGAATTACTAGAGAACTAAGCCATTCCCAGTGGCCATGTTGTCCAGCATCATCCCCATACATGCAGGGTGAGTGCTATCATGCCATCAGCAAGTACAAGCCAGGAAGCTTATCATTCATGCAATAGCACTCCCTGAGCATACAATGCATCCCAGCCTGGAGCTGTGAAACAGGCTGTGGTTTTCCGTGAGTCAAAAACATGGAAGACATATGTAGAATGTGAGCTTACAAACAAAGAGTCATAAAAATACTTAAGATAAACATTGTGAGTGATGCAGCAAATGGAAGAATTTACACCAAAGGAATAAACAAGATCAATCCAAAGAGTATCTCAAAATAAGTATTTTTAAATCCTTAAAGTGATAAATTATATAAACATGAAACAAAAAGAGGTAGGATAATTTTGTCTTAATAGCACCTATAAATACATAGTGAAACTTTAGAACATTGAAACCATTAGAAAAAATAGCCCAGAAGTTACCAGGAAGCAAAGAAACACTACTTATTGACATTATATTTGTCTTCGAAAATGTGGGCTGAAAGTCAATAGAGGGAAACTGATTTTAGACTTCAATATCTAACTAAAGAATTATGGAAGTGTGTCAGATGCTATACAAGTATTTTAGTTTGCCTCAGATTTTCATTGACAGCAGAATCAAAGAGTGGACTCTATCAAGAGAAAAAAACTCAAAAGAATATATGTGGAAAATGAATTAATAGTAAGCAAAGACATCAGTAAAAAAAATTATTAAACTACATGCATAATTTATATTAAAAATCATTATGAAACTGAATATTTATAGTTACCATCTGGAAATAAACTTGAAAGTTGAAAGAGAGGAGAGAGTAGAAGGAAATAAAATATTCACCTCTGTCTTATTTGTAAGACATGAAGTAGAGATTTGCTTTATACTTAGTTAGAAAGAATACATTTATAATTTTTATTAACTATAAATTCATAAAATATAGAATCAATATAGAAATGAAAAATATAACTTCTTAAACAAAAAAAATTGACCTACACAATTAGAGATAAGAAAGAAGAGAAACAAGAGCATATTAAATGGCAAATACAAAATCACCTCTTAAAAAATTCTCAGATTAGACTAAAAACACATCAGGACTTAGTTTATAAGCTACCTAAACTAACACTACCTCCAAAAAGTAGAACATAAAAATGCTGGGAAAAGATATAAAAGACAAATAATGACCAAAATAAAGTTTGTATATCTATTAAGAAAACAATTCAATATGAAAAGCATCAACTGAAGTCAAGAGGAAAATTATATGGATAAAATGACCAAAAACTAATCAAGAATTTATAACAATAATAAATCTATATTCAACTAATAATAAAACCTTAAAATATAAACAAAGCTAACAAATTTGACAAGTGCATAGTAATAGTGAGAAACTAATATACCACTTTCAAAAACTAGTGCAAAACTTATTAAAGATATAGAATATTTAAATATATAATTAACAAGCTATGGTGCACATATCTTGCATTTGCACACAAACATGTACAATAGAGAGAATGTATCTGTTGTTTTTAAACACAAAGCAATGAGGAATATTGACCAGATACAATATGCAAGAATAGGCTCAATAAATTATGAAAACCAATATCATACAGATTATTTTATTTGCCAAGATACAATAAAAATAGAAATGCATTGATAAATAAATAACCTTTTCCCAATACAAATAGAATATGAAAAGCTAGCTGTGTTAATGAGCTAAAAGAAAATTTAAGTAATAATCATGGGAAAATTGATCCATGTAATTAACAAACCGAAGCTCTTACTCTAAAAAGACAAATAAAATAGATAAGTTCTCAACATTAATCATGAAAATAGAAGATGTCACAAAAAATAAATAATATTTAAATTAAAGAACGTTCTTTTCTTCTTCCTCTTCCTTTTCCGTCCTTCTCCAACAACTCAGAGCACGTGTCGTTAGGTGGTGCTGAGCAGGACCAGTACTCACACAGTGTGCTAGGGGAGTCACAGAAGTTCAACCAGAGGTACCAGAGACCAAGCAGGGTGAGGAGGATGTCCCCACAGGAAGCACAGCCTGGTTCAAGCTATGGAAGGCTGGGCAGTGTGGGGAGAGTGTCCACAGGAGGGTTCCAGTAGCAACAGCAAAGGGACAGCCAGGGTGTTAGAAACCAAGCAGAGAGGGGAGGGAATGAACCCCCAGTGCCTGTGGGTATAGTTTTGGAGACTGAGGAGAGAGAAAAACGATAATTGTTTCTAATAACCTTTGTTGTTGGGGTTTTTTGTTGTTGTTGTTGTTGTTTGGGAGGATTTTCTTTTCTTTTTTCTTTTTCTTTTTTTTTTTAAGATTTATTTTATTGTTTTTGACAGAGACAGACAGAGAGAAGGGGGAGGGCCCAGAGCAGTCTCCACAGTTACACATCATCAGTTTTCAACATGGTTTCATTCCACACAGGTGGGCGGGGGCCACACAGGGTGGGGGCACTGGGCTGGGGGCCTCCTGCATGGGAGGCACACCCCCTCCAGCCAGGAACCAAGCCCGGGGGCAAGAACTGAATTGGGGGCCTCCCGCATGGGAAGCACACCCCAGTTCAGCATATGGGTCTGCACGGGCTGGGGCTGGGATTCGATCCTCGGCTCCTGGGGCTGCAAAGCGAGCGCTTACCCCGCTGAGCCATCTGGCTTCCCCATTTTTCCTTTACTCTTATAAGTCCAACTCTCTTATAACAGAGCACCTAGACAAGCTAGAAAACATTTTTTTTAATTATTTTAAGTGTATAACTGAGTTCACAAGAAGGTCGATTATCCTCAGAGGGGAAAACATGTGGAAATACAAATTGAAAGGGACTGTAAGATAAGAAAATTTTAAAATGTCGATAAATGAACTATTAGAACTCAGAATAGATTGCAGCATTTTTTATATACCTCTCAGATACATTGTGATGGAAAGTTCCACATATAAAACACAACATATTATAAATAACAGCAATGACCAATTAAAAAAAAAGATTAGGTAAAATATACCATTCAAAATAATTTTTAAATTCCAAAGTAGTTAAGAATAATATGAGCAAAAGTGCATGAACTTCATTTAAAATTATACATTTTGTTGAAGAACATAAAGTAATACGTACCTAAATACATAGTGAATGGAAATTTTCAATATTATACACATATCTATTCTTTGCAAAATAACTTACCGGTATAAATTAAATACAACATCAATCAAAATAGAAATAGAATTATTTGGGGAGATTTTCAAATGAATTTTACATTTATGTAGAAGCATAAAAATACATTTATATAGAAGCATAAAATTACCGGTACATAAATTTTACATTTTATAGAATCATAAATGGGATGTACAAGGTAAGACCACTTAATCTACCATTTAGCAAGAACTACTATAAAGTTATAGTAATTTAGAACAGCAAAACTGGCCCACAAATAGATCAATAGGTAAAAATATAGAAAAGAACCCCCTTCTAGACAGAAGAGCATGTGGAAGAATTGTAGTGTGCAGGAGAGGCATCATGAATCAGTTGGGGAGAATCTGGACTATTAAACACTTGTTGCTTAGACAATTAGGAATCTATGTAAAAAATAAAATTATGAACTACAAAAGGAAGTCAAAATTGATTAATCATATTCATATGAAAAAGTAAACTATTTGACTCAAAGAGAAGACTAATGTTATGACCTTAGAATAGAAAGATACTAATTAAATTATCCCCAAATAGGAAAATTAAAACAAAAATATTAACAAATGTGGCTATATCAAAATTTAAAACTTCCATATAATCAAAAATAGTATATGCAAATATAACACAAGACACAAGTAAAAGAACGCATATAACAAAGATTTATTTTTAAAGATACGATACCAAGAGAACTCCCGAATTCAAACAGACAAGAAAAATAACAAAAAACTTGGGCAAAATGTATCAACAGTCAAGTCACTAAGTCCTAATAGCCACTGAACACAAAAAGATGAGAAAAGACACCTGTAATCGGGAACGTGTAACTTAAAATAATGATATGCTATTTTTTATCTATTCTGTAGACCAACATTGTAAAATCCAATGGTATTGACAGATGCAATATGATTTTGCTCATATGTGGAATCTAAAGAATAAAGCAGAAACAAATTTAGAGATAAAGAGAGCAGTTCAATGGTTTCCAGATAGGAGGGATTTGGGAGTCTGTGAAAAAGGGGAAGAGATTAAGAAGTACAAATTGGTTGCTATGCAGTCATCATGGGGATGTTGAGTATAACATAAAAAATGATAGTCAATAATATTGTAATAACTATATGGTGTCAGATGGGTACTAGATTTATCAGAGTGATGAATGGGAGAGAGGTTGAGGGGCAGGATGAATAAGGTGAATGGATTAAGAAGTACAAATTGGTAGTTATAAAATAGTCATGGGGATATGAAGTAAAGCATAAGGAATATAGTCAATAATATAAAAATAACTATGTGTAGAGCCAAGTGGATACTAGACTAGTCAGGGGGACTGTTTCTTAAATTATATAAATATCTAACCACTATGCTGTACACCTGAAACTAATATAAAATAATATTGGATGTCAATTATAATTAAAATATTTCAAAAGGGAGAAAGAGGTGAAGGAGAATAAGAGGTTCACATTTTTAGGTATAAAATAGATACATCATGGGGATGCAATGTTTCCATGCACAGGTAATATAGGCAATAATATTTTGATAGTGTGGTGCTGTGGTCAGATGGTCGCTGGACTTACCATGGTGATGTCTTCTTTAGGTCCATAAATGTTGAATGACTATGGTGTATACCTGGAACTAGTATAATATTGTCTATTAGCTATGTTTTAATAAACATCTTTAAAAAATAAAATAAAAACTGTAACAGTATTAATATTGGTGAGGGCATGAAAAACTCAAGTTCTCAGACACCTCACTGATGGGAGCAAAAATCCTCACAACCATTCTGGAAGGCAATTTGGTTTTATATATTAAACGTGAAAATGTACATACTTGATCAGATTTTTCAGTAATTTTATTTTCAGTCAGGTCTCTGTGTTAAAGACATGAATCTGAAAAAGGAGACAGATACAAAGGTGAATATTGCACATGCCTCATTATATTATAAAAAATGAAAACAAAGAGAAAAGTAACCACACATGAAATAGAAAAATAATGAAATGTAACTAAATACCATAAATTGTCATTCAGTTTTTATAAGAAGTGGTTATATCTGTATTTATCAATATAGATAATTCTCACAAAGAATTTTGAATAAAAAAAGTGAGCTGTTAAATAATGTGTGCAACTACTTTATGTTAAAAAATAGAAAAATAGTATTTTCTATGTGTGTGTGTGTAAAAGTATATGTACTCGTAAGAACTCTGATAATAATAGTTGTATCTGCTTGGAGGTTGAGTCAGTATAGATCACAATAGAGGTCAAGGTCAAGATGAGACTTTATTTCTAAATGTAACCATATAATTTATCCATATAATGTAACCATAAAGAAATTATCATATGAGGGCTATCCAGATAAAATCGAGCCATAAACACCTTAATTTTTCATATTACGTGGCTGGATACTTCCAGACAGCCCTCGTATGTTTCTATAACTTGCATTTTTTTGTTTTGTTTTGTTTTTTTTAATCTGAGGAAAGGAGACAAAAACAAAAGTGCCTAAATGTTATTAGTGGCTAATTCTAACAGGTGAAAATGTGGATCAGTTTTCTTGTCTGATTTCAACCTGTACATACTCTTTTTCCTATCCCAGTAAAAGTGAAGTTGCTCATATTGAAAATACATATTTACTACTATTGATTTGGTTCCAAATAATTATATCAATTCTTTCAAACCCTGAAAGGTTAAAACGTCTAAGTTCTATACTAAATAAAAAGTCTGAATTACGAAAGTTTCCATTTACCTTGGACCTTTCTTTCCAGGCATGCTTCCACTAAAGACAAACTTGAGCGTGCATGTTCAACTACTTGAATAAGTTGCATTTCAGATGAGTTATAAGAATGAAAAGGTCAACTTCTTTATTATTACTAATAGAATTCACCATCTACTGCAAAAAGAAAGCATGTCATTTTGAGGACTGGGGGCAAATAGAGGCAATTATCTATTTGATGTGCTCTCTGCAGAGGAGCAAATTGAACTAGTGGAGATAAGGACAGATTGTGGCCTGAAGTGTCTTTATTCCAAATGCAGCGTCCAGCTGGCACTTGAGTCCTTAACACACTAAATCTTTGTGCAGTCTAATGCCCATTTGCTCTTAGCGTCTGGCTCTGAAATAACAAAGACAAACTAATCATGGAACCAACAGAGCTTCCCACAGGCTTCACCCACTTGATGCAGCCAAATGCAGACTCATCTCAGGGATGTTCTGCTGCTGAAAGTGAACTACAGCCCTTGCAGTCTCTTGGAGTGTTTGCCTAAGATGTAAAGCCTAACACTCTGAATTCCGAGTTCCCTGATCACTGAGTGAGGAAACAATATCCTAAGCACTGAAAGCCCAGATCTATGATAGTGGATTTTGACTCCAAGAACTAAAACAGTGCATGTGACTGTTATGTCTGTGCAGCATCTATGACATGACAACAAACCAGCTATGAACTGAAGGTACTGAGTAGCAAGCAAGGAACCTTTACCTGCTTTCACTATGGATATGATGTTCAGACAACTAAGTAAATTGAGCAGACTGAAAGACACGATGCTTGTTGGGACAGTATGTACTGGAAAGTATCAATCCTATGAGCTTCCTAGGTGGGTCTTACTAATACAAAATCTATAGGGGAGAAAAATATGTGTTCTTTCCGTATTCTCTTATGTGAGGGAAGGTCAGTGTTTTTGTTTCTGTTTTTTTCTTTTTTCTATTTAGGACTTCAATGGATTGGATGAGGCCACAGTACAGAGTGGTGATCTGATTTACTTCAGTCTGGTCATTTAAATGTTAATGTCATCATCCAAAGACACCCTTACAGAATCACCCAGAATAATGTTTGACCAAATATCTGGGTACTCCGTGGTCCAATCAAGTTGACCCATAAAACTACCTATCACACATGGCAAATAAATAAATGGCAACAGTGTTCTACATACAGTAATTGGTTTTAGTAACTTTGACTGAATATTGCAATCTATTTAAATAACTCAAATTCATAGGCAGCACATCAGAATTCAAAGATCATTTATTTAAGCAAATAGGGTTTAGGTGGAATTATTGATGGGCTAGCATTTGGATATATTATGGATTATTTATGAACTATAATGTATACCAGTTTCAAGTTTCCTTTTTAGATCACTAGGGGCCAGAAATGTTGTAGATCTAAATGTGAATTATTAAGCATAGGGTTAAAAAAAGAAGGGGGGGGGAGGCCTGGATGGCTCAGCAAGTTAAGCTCTCGCTTTGAAGCCCTAGGGACTGAGGATCGAATCCTGGCCCCGGCCTGTGCGGACCCATATGCTGAACTGGGTTGTGCATCCTGAATGCAGTGAGGCCTCCAGTTCAGTTCAAAAAATTAATTAATTAAGTTGAAACAACAACAAGAAAACCACACCCATTCTAAAACAAATTAATAATGATATAATTAACTAAATTAATCGTTATTAAATTTATAAAAATTAATAAAAAAACAAAATGTCTTGGTCACCGATAGTGGCATCTTTGTCCTGAACATTGCATGAATCACCTAGGAAACAATGTGTAGCAATGTAGAGGTTTGCAACACAGCCAAGCATGATGTCTCAATTCTAATAATATGCTTATCTAAAATTGAGTGGATTTTAAGTGCTTGGTGTACCATAAATGAACATCTGTGTAACCTCATACCATGTCCAACAAGAACTTGCATTTTGGCATCAATGGAAAGCACATCAAAGATCAACTTTGTACCCACCAATGGTCAAAGCTAGTGGATTTCCCACGGGCCTTTGACCAAGAGATTTAGGAAAGAGGGTATGAGTGGTCGAGCCAAATCTATTTTACATTTCCATATGTCAGGAAGACGATTAGTTCAAAAGCAATGAATGACTAGTTTGGGAACTTTTGATCCATTTATACTTGCATCATTATTTGCCATTTGTATTGGCCATTAGGAAATCAAACCTTAAGAGGGGCGGGGGTGGGAAAGAAAAGGAAAAGAAAAAAGTTAAAAATTGACAAGGAAATAATAAAAGGGAAGGGAAGAACAGGGGAGGGAAAGGAAGGAAAAGAGAGGGGAAGGACCCTGCATTTATATCTCTGACCTCAGGAAGGTACCATGTAGTAATCCTAATTGGCCTTCCCCAAGGAAGAACCCAAGCAGGATCAATAAGAATTACCATGGCAACCACAGCAGGGCAGCTCCCAGACCTTCTCTGTAAAGAGCCATCTGGGGGTTGGGAGGTGGCCCACAAGTGTTCCATGGAAGTTTCTCTGGGTTCTCTGAAAGCCCCACCCACTTGTGTCTTTCACTACATTCGGTGCTCTGCCAGCCCCATGAAGCCCTTCTGGATTTCTTTCACTAAGATAAACACTTCCTCTTCAGAGCTCATAAGCACGTTTTGCTTGTCTTCTATTAGACACAATATGAATATATTTTTAGAAATAAAAAAATCACCAAGAAGATTTCCAGCATTTGAATGTGTTTTTGTGCAAATATATGCACACTAATACAGCTAATTTTATTTTCCTTGTACTTATGTGTTTCTATAAGCCATTTTCAATTCCTTGGGAAACAAGGCTCATAAAAATAACCAATCCACCTACAGAAAAATTTTTACAGAGGTTTAATAATAGTTTACATATAGTTACATATTTAATACATTTTATTACATGAAATTTGAAATTGTCCAAGAAAATCCAGAAGATGATTCCCCAGATTACCTACCGTATGCTGCCACGTTTTACATTGCAGGAGTTGTGTTTGTCTACTTTCCCCTTCCAAACAATTGTTTTTCTTACTCTCAGAGAATTAGCTCAAGGCTAATTAGCAAGTCATGTAGGATTTTAACCTTGGCCATTTATCCCCAAACCTGTATTTACTCCACTAACTTACAAAGTTGTCCTTGAGTCTCTTTGCGAAGGGTCTCTCCAACTATAAAATTAAGGTCCTCCAGGTCACCAGTAAAGGAATTAACCTTTGTATGAGAACATGTTCTTGGAGAATTGGGTCTGCCAACTATTGCCAAATTCTGAGGATTCAAAACAGGGTGTCCCCTTAGCCACTGCCAGTAAGGTATATTGTGCTATATCATACCACAAAAGCTTCACGCTCCTGTTTGCTTTGTAAAACACTGAAGGTTGCTTGTCCTGTATGACTAATGAAATTATTTATGAGACATACAGAAATCGCCAAAATTATCTTGGGCTGACTAGTTGTAAAATCTTGAGCAATTAATTTATTACCGTAACTCTGAGTCTAAATTTCCTTCTCCTTAACATGTAGGTAATTAAAATACATACTCTTTAAGATTTCTTCACCAGAATCCAGAAACGTGTTATTTTAGGGTTATTTTCTGGAGTTTTGAGAACTAGGGTGAAATACAAAGATAGAATCGTCAGAATAATATTGCCTTTTCATGGATAATGTTACAGCTGCACTGAAATGCATGATGTGGGATTCTATTGTATAACGGTTAGCTCTGGACTCTGAAATGCACCAAAAGTTTGGGTATGACTGTCCAAAAATAAGAGCAAGTTATGTTTTTAATTCACAGCATATAAGGTATGTAAGGAAAAAAAATGAAGATGAATAATTTTCTCATCAAGTTCATTTGCTTTCCTGTTATATGTACTTTTAGACCCTAGGAACCTACATGATTTATAAAACAGTGTTCTTCCTCTCATGTGCCTCAGTAAGTTTATTCTTACCCCAGAGGTCTCTTATGTCGCTCATTCTTCTTCTTTTACTCTTTCCTTGATCCTGTTATAGCTTATTTCCAACATTATGTTCAGAAAACATTCAGAGGACTTTTTGAATGAGGCATTGTAGTTGCGAACGAAGGCACTTAGGTAGATTATCATCTGAGCCTGTTTTTTAACCAGCCCCTTCATGGTTCCAGACTCATGTGCCCACAGCTCAGCCTTAGGTCTCAGGACAGTTAAACGAAAAGATGACACCTTTTAGTCCAAGAGCCTTGGTGTCCAAAACTTAACATGTGTTGAGTGGTTTTTGTTGTTTTGGTTTTTTTTTTGTTATATAGATGTTTTCTGTTAGATGCAACTTCTGCTTGTCACAGTCATCAGACTCCTCACTTTCCGAACCTCCAGGCCTTTCATCACCATTTGGTTTCCTTAGGGCTTTGCGGTTGTTTTCATCCTCCCATAAAACTTGGGTCGATGGTTGAGTGTGTGTGAGCCTTTCCGTTAAGACAGCAGAATCTAGCCTTAAAATGTTTTCTTTGAACAAACAATTTACACTGGCATGAAACACAGACTCCTAAACTCAGATAAAATTGATCCACATATTAAAATATTCCAAACCATAGAAACATGACCATCATGAAACAGTTATCAGAGTCATGAAAACTTAAAAAGGAGAAAAAAATTAATGTGGTTGGTTTCTGAGTCCTAGGGGTAGGGGGAAAAATAGCTTTTAACTGTTTAACAAGTCTGACATCTAGTGGTCAATTGATTTCTATGGTAGCTAAAGTAGGCCTGTTCAAGTCGGTTGTGTTGAAAGTGGAGTCAGTGTGACTGGATGAAAAGACAGACAAGAACATTATGAAAATCACTCCAATGTTCGTTACACCTGCTTATGACCAGATAACTTAAGTGATGTTGGACTCAAAGAAATACATTCCAGACAGTCACTTCGCAAGGAAAAGGGGAACAGACTAAGGAGAATGTGCATGGGATGGCGTGTTCGTCTTAGTAAGAATCTTAGTAATAACAGTCTTACAAAATAATCTTACACTAAATGTCTCAAACATCATATCACTCTTCTCAGCAACATTGAAAAGTAAGTTTATTATTTAAAGGTGATAAAATTGAGAGGCTAGATGCCTTTGTGAGTTGCCCAAACTTTTTTTTTTTTTTTTTAAGATTTATTTTATTGTTTTTGACAGACAGAGAGAGACATAGAGACGGGGGAGGGCCCAAAACAGTCTCCATAGTTGTAAGTCATCAGTTTTTGACACGATTTTGGTCCACACAGGTGGGCAGGGGCCGCGCAGGGTGGGAACTGGACCGGGCACCTCTCGCATGGGAGGCACACCCCCTTAAGCCAGGGCCTGAACCAGGGTTGGGCAAGTACCAAACTGGGGGCCTCTCACATGGAAAGCACACCCCAGTTCAGCATATGGGTCAACACTGGCCAGGGCTGGGATTCTATCCTCGGTCCCCAGGGCTGCAAAGCAAGCACTTAACCTGCTGGGCCATCCCAGCTTCTCCCCAAATTCTTATAACAAAAGTTAGTATAGCCAAATTACTAATCTAAATCCTTTACTTTCCAGTTAAGTAATATGAGCCAGCACACCATAGCAGATAGAGGAAGAGGGTAAGAACAATTGTTCATCTCTGATTATGGGATAAGTATGGGGTAATAATAAATAATACTAATATTCTTAAATGTCTATAATATTGTTAATATGATTTAAAATACATTATAATAAATTATCTATAAGTTGAAGACAACTAAAAAACAAATCAACTCTGTCTTAATAAAGTTCTTTCTTTTTTTTTTTTTTACTTGAGAAAAGGTGATAGGGAAACAGAGAATGGGGGAGGGCTCAGAGCAGTCTCCATAGTTGTACATTAGCTGTGACATGGTTTCATTCCAGACAGGTGGATGTGGGGCCATGCGGGGCAGGAACCGAACCGGAGATCTCCTACATAGGAGGCGAGAACCTTTGCCACAGGGCTCAGTGGTTACCAGCTGCACCACAGATCAGCATATGGGTTTGCATGGACCAGGGCCAGGATTAAATCCCCAGACCTCTAGTTTGCAAGGAAGGCATTCAACCTATTGAGCTATCCTGGCATCCCCTTAATAGAGTTCTTGATTTTATTTGCTATTCAGATGGCATGTGAATTATTTTAAAAATTTTTTATTTGAATTTTTGTTCCCAGATTTTATTGAGATACAATTGACATATAACATTGAGTTTGCTTTAGGTGTACAACCTGATGTTTTGATATGTTTCAAAATGATTACCAAAATGAGTTTAGTTAACATCCACTATGAATTATATTAGAATCTATCTTTGTTTTTGTTTTTCTTTAGGATGTTATCATTTCTGTCTGGAGACTGTATTAGAATAGAAAGGACAATCAAAGAAATTCTTACTCCTTCCACATCCTCATTTTTCTCATCAGATAGCAAATTTCAAGACATGATTGCTTGTCATTTGAAGTCTCAGCGACCCCTCACTCTTGCAGAAGATTTGGGGGGGCTCCTTCCATGCTGATGGTGGCTAAGTAGGATGGGGCCCAAGCGGTCAGCACAGCTGAACCTTAAATTGCTTTGCAGGCTGAGATTTAAGTCATGCTAAAAGACCTATGACATTGTTCAATGTGTAGCTCATAATTTCTGGAAGAACTCTTTTGAATCCCCATGATGTCTAAAAAGCTCCCAGAACATCCTCCCAGATAACCTTGTCTGAGTCAGAAATCCCTCATCTAAATTAGCTAGAGTGTGGCTTCCAGGGGTAACAGCCTCCAAAACAACACTGATTTGATGACCTGGATCATGTTCTTAAGTGTGATAACAAGGGAGGACTGAGTGGTGACGTGAAGGAGGGGCCTCAGGGTGGGGACCAAAAGCTCACTTAGCTAAGGCGCTGTCACTACTAACAACAGTCATTGGTATTTAATGATGGGCCACTTGCCGTAAAGAGATATGCCAGAGCAGGAAATTAGCAGGCCTGAGATCAGAACAGGGAGAAACTGTCTCTCTCGTCTCGGGCCAGGATGTGGCCTCACGCGAGACACTGACTCTGATCACTGGCCAGCCGCCTGAGTCTTAGATGATGCCTCATGGACGATGGCCGTGAACCCTGTCTGTTCAAAGAGCTATGTGACTAAAAGCTCCGATTGGAGAAGCCCAGGCCAGCGTTCAGCAGGCAGTGTTGGAGAAGCTTATTAGGAGTAGGAAGAGGCTTCTTGATCTCTCAACAGGCAGAGAAATGATTGCTGACCCAGCAGTCCTGGCCCAGGTTCATTGCTTGCAGCTATGGATAGACCCTCTACACCACTAGGATGACAGATTGATGGCATTATACCTAGGTCACCTGCAGGCTAACCCAGGGGACATTGACGGCACCAGGCTTCCAGAGGTGGTTTCAACAGCAAGGCTGTGTGGCAGCAACAGCCACAACAGTAAAAACACCTGTGCTCTGATGAAGTAGAGAAATATAATACCTAAGACTGGCCGCTTAGACTGGGAAATATCCCTGAGGCCTTTGTACAGATGATTACAGTAAGGTGAGGCTCCTAAGAGGAAGAAAGGCATTCTCACAACAGGATAGCAGCTTCGATGTATTCATGTCATTGGAATATAAAAGTAGATGTGGGGGATGCCAGGATGGCTCCGTGGATTGAGCTCTGGTCTTGCAACCCCAGGGTCCGAAGGTCGAATCCTGTCCGGACACACATACTGAAATGGGTGCGACCCCAGTTCGGTTCTCACCAGGTGAGCCTCCCCTGTGGGAGGGCCCTGGTTCGGCTCCCGCCCAGGTGGCAAGCCCCATCCCCCGCTACCCCCTTGCCCCCCCAACCCCCCACCTCCCTCGCTTCCTGCCCTGCACAGCCCCGTACCCACCTGTGGAATGAAAACTATGTAGAAAACTAATGACGTGCAACTACGGAGACTGCTCTGGGCCCTCCCCCTTTCTCTCTGCCTCTCTCTCTCTCTGTCAAAAAAACAAACAAAAAAACCCAATAAATACATAAATAGATGTGACTTCATTTTGTGCTTAAAGTAGGAGAAGCAGGTTTATAGTTAGAATTTCATTATGTGCCCGTTAAAAATCATGAATCATGTTGTGGTACCATGTCTCCAAACTTGTGTGTTCACATGCTCACTCAGGAGAGCTACAGCTGAGAAGTTGCTTTCAATTCTAGTTACTTACCATTTAACAACATCCAGCGATTGGGGAGTGGCAGAAACTAAACCCCAGGGCCTGGAGGCTTTCACTCTAACAATAATTTAGGAGGAGAGGGGTAAAAATATAAAATACTGTATTTTGTCTTGTATAATGCACACTTTTTTGCCCAAATTTGTGAGGGAAAAATAAGGATGTGCATTATACTTGGGTAGTACTAATTCTATATCTATATAAAGAGTTTTAATTCTTTTATTTATGATTATGATTTAAAAGTGCAACTCTAGAAATCAATAGTGATATCTGTATGCAAAATAATACCCCGGACTATGATAAGCTCCTTGGCTCAGGACCCAACTCATCCAGGATGGCTCTGCACTTCAGCCTCCCAGGCCTCTGCCTTTGTCAGCTCTCGGCTTTCAACCCACCCAGGGCTGTGTTTCGGCCTGTATTCCCAGCTTCCCAGTCACTCCCTCTTCTGCCGGTCTCTGGGTCATGATCCAGGGCCCCATCTGTCCCTTTCCTTTCTCTCCTGCTCACCTCCCCTTGTCTGACCTTGTATCTGTTCTTCTGCTTTGTAATTATTTGTTACATAAAAATTATTGTACCATAATATGTTGAAAAATACATGCTACGATTGCTTTATAATACAAAAAAACAAGTACCGGGGAAGCTGGGATGGCTCCGCAGATTGAGCACTCACTTTGCAACCCCGGAGCCCGAGGATCAAATCCCAGCCCCCGAGGATCAAATCCCAGCCCCAGCATCGAATCCCGGCCCCAGCCCATGTGGACCCACATGCTGAACTGGGGTGTGCCCCCAGTTCAGTTCTTGTCTGGGCCTATGTGGGAGGCTCCTGGCCCAGTTCCTGCCTTGTGCAGCCCCGTACCCACCTGTGGAGTGAAATTATATGGAAAACTAATGTCAACTATGGAGATTGCTCTGGGCCCTCCCCCTTCTCTCTCTCTCTCTCTCTCTCTCTCTCTCTCTCTCTCTCTCTCTCTCTCTCTCTTGTCAAAAAAATAATAAAAATAAATCTTCAAAAAAAAAAAAAAGTTCCTAAATATAAACCAGTAAAAATTGGAATTAAAAAATTAGAACAAAAGAGTTTTTCCCTGACAGATTGGGCCAAAAATGTGAGTCTGCATTATACATGGGAGCACATTATATATAACAAAATATGGTATATTTCTCTAGATGCATTTGTTGTCTTTGGTATTAAATATATACATGGTTTTCATTCTCTAAAAGCACCAGGGATATACCTTTGTTCTTGAACTGTGCTCCTCTGACCCTGGCCTCTGCCCTGACTAAATATTGAAGAAAAATACTTTGAAGAAAGTAAGATAAAGTGAAAAATTCCCTGTGGTGTAATCAATATTTTTTAAATTTATGGTAACAATGCCCTATAAACGAGATGGTCTGGCTCCTAGCATATGCTTATCTGCTATTCCTCCTGCTCCTTACCCAGTTTTTCCACTTTTCTACAAAGAGCTTTTCATACTTATTCCTTTACTTTACATTTGTTTCTTTATGGTTCCTTTTGTAAATCCTGAGTCCTTTCAATTCCTTAGATTTGCTACCTAGTATTTAAATTGTATAGAAAACAGATAGTCTGAATCTTAAACCTAAGTGTGTTGTATGCTTCGGTAAGGAAAATATACAATTGAACACATGCAGATTAGTGAATAAGCTTATATTGAACTTAGACTTCACCTAGTCTCTTCATTTCATTTCTAGGGGATCTCATCAAGTTTCCTCGTTTTAACTTAAAATGTATTTGCCAATATTACTCAAATGTATGATCTCCTGGCCAAACTCCAGCAGCTCCTTATCATAGCCCCTTCCAAACCTCAGTCTCTAACATCCATGTGGATATTGACCATATCCAAAGCCCCCAATTCTTGGTTCCTACAGGACAAGGGCTGCACCATGACCCCCTGGTGACCTTGCAGGTATCCAAATCCATGCAGACAAAGACTGAACTATAGATAACTAAGTCTTGGCAGAATGCCCCGTGATTCCCCTAGAACATAAGGTGATGGGAGGCTTGTAAGTTGCAGCCACAAGGCCATCTCTAGTGTCCTCCCCTTCACCCCTGGGAGGCTATAGTGTGACTCAGTTTCTCATTTCTTCCCCCTGATGAAATATGAAGTGTTCTGATAACAGAGCTCCCAACTATAGAACCACTTTGCTTCAATCAAGATTTTGCTCCTCAGCAAAGAGCTGTCCTACACCCACATTTGTTTCAGGTCGTTTTGGTGTGAAGGATAAGAATCACTGGGACCTGCTACCTTTGACTTATTCTTTTCACTGTCTATGTAACTAGTAAAATCTTGAAATCTCAAAGTGTATTTTTACTGATAGGATCTGTCAAATCTGGGCCTTGGCCTTGGCTTGGCTAGTGAGTGTGACATTGACAATTGCCACCCCTCCCTTACCTGACTCCTTCCTCTGAAATCTCCACCTCAATAAATTGCAACTCCAGCATTCAAGTTTCCCAAGCCCCAAATGCTGGAGTCATCTTTGGTTCCCCCGCTTTCTCTTAGAGCCCACATTTCTAATATCCTAGATTCTATTAATCCAAATTGCAAAATTCACTCAGAATCTCACCATTTCTCACCATCTCCAATACAACCAGTGCAAGTCATCAGTTCCTCTCATCAGCATTATTTATTGCATTAGTCTCCTACATGGTCTTTCCCTGATTACTCCTTGTTTCTCTTCAGTCTCCCCTCCACACAGCCTTCAGAATATTTCTTTCAAACTATAAAATAAGTCAGAGTCGTCTTTGGCCTGTTTAGAACTCCCCACCTTCCTATCCCATGACATAATAGTCTTTCCATGATTCGACTTCATCCTCTGTGATCTAGCTCATTTCCCACCACAGCCCCACACTCACCATTCTCTACTTCCTCTGCCTTCTTTCCTGCACCTACTCTCTCCAGCTTCCTGATCCTCAAACGATTTGTTCCCCCACCTCAGGACTGTTGCATCGCACTTCTTTCTGCCTGGAGCATTTGTCCTCAGACATTAGCAGTCAACCTGCCACTGTCTTCTTCCTTCTACTCAAATATTCCCTGCCTGTGAGGTCTTCCCTATTCACCCTACAGGCAGCTCCTGACTTCTACTCCTTGCATTTTTTTTTTCTCCCCTTTTAACACTGTCTTGTTTTCTCCACAGGATCTATATCCTCTGATATAGGATTTATTTATTATTTAATTATTTATTGTCTAACTCTTCCAAATAGAACATTAGACCTATGAGGCCAACAAATTTTTCGGCTCTGTTCTCTATTGTATCCCCCGAACCTAAAACAGTGTGGTTGGCACTTAAGTAGGTGCTTAGCTAATAGTTACTGAATGAGTGATTGAGCCACACAAAATGTGAATGAATTTTTTAAGGAAACAACACGACTCAATGTTTATAAAGTTTATATTTTAGATTTGTGAAATTGAATCAGTCTGACTTGGTCTTGACCAAATCTTTGCGCTTTGAAAGGATGCTATCTCAAAGCCTCATTGTTGTAACTTTTGTATTGATATTTAACTCAATTAACATTTGGTAGGTATATTATATTAATAACATGTCAATCTCTGATCTCAGGAAGTCCCAATTGATTAGGGTAAACAGACCCAGGTACAAATAATCAGTTTTTTTTTTATTTGTTCAACAAATATGTATTGCTTGCCCATTCGAGGGTAGCATTAACCTTATCATCTATAAGAAGTATTGGCATGTGCTGAGCACTCAGTAAATGGTAGCTGATGTTGTGATTGCTCAGGACCAGAGGACAAGTGAATTGTTCTGAAAGGTGAGAAAAGAACACCTATGTGACCTTTGAACCCATCTTCATGGGCTAACCAGAGACTTTCTGGTGGCACCCAACACAGTGCCTGAAGATATCAGACATACAGACACAGGGCAAATAACAGCCCACATATAAGGATAAGTGAAAGTAAGAGATCAGGAAAACAAAAACAAAACTTGAAGGTTTGGAACTTTTTATTGTCTTTAAGAAGCGTAGGGTTTATGCTCTTTAAAAAAATCACACAAGCACACACACAAATAAGGGTAAAATTATGTCAATGGAGACTCTGTGTTGTTCACAACAAAAGTTTCTACTGAATGAAAAAATGTCATCTTTCTTCAATTTCTTTTCCCTTGAAAATAGTGGTTTCAATTAAATGAGGGGAGGAAACCTTGAAGAACTTCAGTTTCAAGAGACAGATTTTTTTTTAGAAAATAAAAATATACAATGTAGTTTGGTAAAATCAAACCATTACTAGATTCTTATTTGTTTTTTTATGAAACATTTGATAGTTAATCTAATTGTCCATTTAATGTGTTCCTTTTATAAAAACCATTATGTGGTACACCATTTATAGCTTTGGAAGGGAAATATAAATACTATTTAATCCTAGGCAAAATTAAACAAGCACAATTTCATTTGAAAATAAATACTTAAGAAAACTTACAAATGTTAAAAAAAGTGAAATCTGTTTGAGTCTGACTAGATTGTGTGTAGTAAAACGACAACTCCAAGAAGAAAGATCCTTGCTTGTTGAACTAGAAAAGTACAATTCAACACTAGACCTTTCCCTGAGAAGAGAAAAACCTCAGTTGTGAAGTGAGAAAAAATAAATGATGTTCTCTTAATAATAGGAAAAACAAATCCCTTTGTAAAAGATGCTGTCACCAGCCAGAGACATGTTTTTGCAAATAGCCTGTTTTTTTTCAGTGTCAATTTGCAAAATATGACAGTTGAGTTCACCAAATTTCTAGTGGTTGCCTTGGGGGGGAAAATGGAAGTTATTCTTCAACCTAGCAGAGCGGCTGAGCCTTCTTCTGCCTTCTTAACTCCCACCCCAGATTCCGTCTACCACATCAGAGAATGGGGCTTATTAAAAATCAATCAGACAAGGATTTCATAGGCCTTCATGTGTCCTGGAATTCATCCTACTGAGTGGAGGTATACTGTAAGTGGCCTCAATTATTTCATTATTTCTCTGAAGATTGCATTCTCATAGTTTCCAACTCTTAATATCAACAACTCTTCTGAAATGTTTATCATGATCTGGAGCTGCAAGTACATCATTTCTTCATGATCAGACATTAGGAAAATAAAAACGAAACCTTGCTCAGCCTCCCCCAAATTCTGTACCTTCATGTATGTTACTTGGCTTTCCTCTTCTCTAGCTTCCATGGAAGTGCCCATATCCAACTTTCCCTAAATCTTCATCATTATTGTTCTCCTCTGAACTGATTGTAATCCACTTTTTAAAACTTAAAGCAATTTTTTAAAAAGATTTATTTTATTGTTTGAAAGGGCAAGAGAGAGAGAGAAAGGGGAGGGCCCAGAGCAGTCTCCATAGTTGCTCATCATTAGCTGTGACATGGTTTCATTCCACACAGGTGGATGTGGAGCTGCGCAGGACAGGAAGTGAACGGGGGGCCCTCTCGCATGGAAGGTGAGCACCTTCAGGCTGGCTGGACCTCAATGTTGTCAGGCAAACGCTCATCCTGTTGAGCTATCTCGGCATCCCCTATTAAGGCAACTTTTTTCATTGAGCACCACGCTGGAGAAACGTAAGAAAACTGAAGCTGCCTGACCTTAGTTCTTTAAAGGAGCCACTCCTCTAGAACTAGGATGAGCACCTCAAGTCGACGCTCCTGAAGCGCCTGATTCATTCCAAACACACTCAGGAAAGCCAAAAGCAAATCTTTCTGTGCCCTGAAATACAATTGAATGCTTAGAATTTACCAAGACAACGTGATTTAAATGTAGGTCTAGGGATGGACCATGATCCTGGATTCCAAGCAACCAAGAATATGTCTATGGGTACTCTTGCGAGCTCACATGTGTGTGAGTCCATGTTTGTGTGCTGCTAAGAGAGCTCCTAAGTCTTGTTAAGGGCAAAACAACTCTTACAAAACAATATTTTGATGAGTTAACTGTAAATGAATCAGAAACATACGGATTAAATTTGCTTTAATGCACATGGATTTAAAAATTAAAAGGAAAAATGTTTGGCAAAGGTCATTTTGGCTTTTGCCAACCCCAAAGCTTTGGAAAAAGAGTTGGAGATGTTCAATGATCCAACTCAGGAAAATATGGCCTACTGCCCCTCTGCCTTTTATACAAATCTTTATTTGCTCACACACATGGTATCAGAAAAGTCCAAGGAGACATTTCTATCGCAGACACTGCCTGGTTCTAAACAAGAGTTTGTGAGAAAATCTTTTGTTTATTTGTGAACTTGCCATGAATTTGCATTTATGGTGCATCATTAATTCGGGAATCTTCTAAAGAAGTAGTACTCCTCCTTAACCCCTCAGGAGAGGAGGAGCCGCATCTGCTTCTGCCTGCGCGCTAGCGTGTGTCTATGTCTACATCGTAAATATATGTCCAGAAGATTCTCAATGGGAAATATCTCCTCTTAATTTCTTCCAGATGGTGTTCTTAGTAGGGATGATTTCTCTGACTGAGTGTCTCCTAAATCCTGCTGGGTAATTCTGCACATGGTCATGGTTAACAAAAGCGTGTGACGAATCCCAGATGTGGAAGTAATCAAAGTGATCTACAGATCTAAGGCGATACTCTGGGGAACAAATGAGGGCTGTGGGGAGGTCAGAACAATTAAGGAGGGTCATACTGAAAGGTTTGGGAGTCATGGGGTAAGGGAGAGCGTGAGCAGGATGTTTGGGGAGAAAGAATGCGAATCCTTCATATTCGAGAGTTATCCTTTCTGTCTCAGACAAGAGGAATAGGGAAAGGAAAAGAACTAAAGAAACCTGAATAACTTAGCTATTATTATGTGCGTACACATCCTTCCATATGTGTTCTGAAAGCAAGATGGCTAATTTTCTGTGCCCAAGCCATTAAGTAGTACTTGATATGATTTATTGAAAAACCACGAAGCTCCAGTATAGAGATATACAAAACAGCAAGACCCCAAAAAGACATGAAAAGTTGGGAAAAAAGAGGATCTGGCTTACGCATTGCAGATGTCCCCAGCAGGCACGTCTAGATGGTGTGGGATGGCAGAAAGTGGATTTGGGAAGGGAAAACCCTGCAACTTCACCTATTTGTGGAAATACAGGGCGCAATTTATTCTTTTCACTTGTAAAATGAAGATAATGCCACATATCTCAAAGGTTTTCATGAAAAGACAAGTTCTATTTTAAATGTTTTGTTAGCAAGACATGCCAGATTAGAACTCATTCAGGGGACTTTACGGAGAAGAAATGAAGTTGTCATGAGTGTTTTCTTTAATTTTAGCTTTCTTAAAGGAATATATCATGCTCTTTTATTTTTATTTTTTTATTTTATTGGTTTTTTTGTTTGTTTTTACAGAGACAGAAAGAGAGACAACAGAGAGAGACAGAAAGAAGGGGGAGGCTCTAGACTCTAGAGCAGTCTCCACAGTTGCACATCATCAGTTTTCGACATGGTTTCATTCCACACAGGTGGGCAGGGGACACTCAGGGTAGGAACTGGGCTGGGGGCCTCCTGCATGGGAAGCACACACTAGTTCAGCATATGGGTCCACATGGGCCAGCTCTTGGATTTGACCCTCCGTCCCAGGGGCTGCAAAGCGAGCACTTAACCTGCTGAACCATCCTGGCTTCCCCATGATCTTTTATTACATAAGTAATGCACGTTTCAAATCAAGTCAGATAGAAGTACACAATGTATACCTACCGGTAAGAGACTTCCCTTTCTATTTTCTATTTCTTCTCTCTTACCCCTCAGGTAAGCAAAATGTGGTGCTTTCATATACAGCCTTTCGTATTGTTTCTAGTTTCATGCAAATTTATGTATAGAGCTTTTTAAAAATAAAAATAAGTTTATAAAATATATAATCCTACAACTTACTTTTCTTTAAGAGCGTAGGAACAAAAGGCATCTTAATTTATTTTATTTTCAAGAATTATACTTTATTAACATAGATAAAAACATCTGAATTTAATACTATAATAATAGTGCAAATATAATTTAATAAAAATGGAATGATTACAATATTGATGCTTCAATATTATTAATATATTACCATTTTCATCACATCAATAGATCAAAGTAGACAAGCCATATGCTTACTTTGAAAGATGAAAAATTCTTTTGATAAAATTTAACATTAATTTATCATTTAAAAGTATTTCTTCATAAGCCATGAAAAGAAAGATAGTTTTTAACATGACAAAGCATATATGTAAAGAAATAATAGGCAACCTCATATTAAATGTCAAAATCAATATAGCTGATCTAAACATATGAGGAAAAATATAGGTTTTGCTATTATTACTTTAGCATTTTGAAATCACTCTACAGTACAATAAGATGAGAAAAATGAAAATATTCATATATAGAAGGAGATGAAGTGTAACAGAATACCAAGAAGATTAGTTGAAAAACTATAACAAATAACAGAGAGTTCAGTAAGCTGGCTAATTACAAATGATACACAAAAATGTTGTTTTCTTTATAGCTGATACAATTTAAAAAATAGAAAAT
>PVKE010014742.1:0-34479 GCA_004027555.1 Craseonycteris thonglongyai | reverse complement strand
GTACAGAATGCTGCTATCAAAAGTTGGGTCTGGAAATTTATTTTCTTCATGAGCCTATATCTCGAAAACTTAATAAGTGATTTAAAAAATAAAAAATAGTTTTGAACATATATTTTACTTATCTACCCATACCTCGCTGGAATGCACCTTATACTGAAACACGGTGTATAAACATAGTATGCATTTCACACCCCTTCTTCCCCCTTAGACTACGCCTATGACAACAAGTCGATCGCGACACACTTTTAAGATAAAAAGTAGATCTTATGTACAGAAAAGTTGGCCACCCCTGATATATGACATCTTTTTCTCAAATATAAATGCAGTGATCTAAATACTTTAAAACAAAGAGATATTTCTGAATTATCCAATTTCAATCTTTGCAAGTTGATTCCTTGTGCTTCTTTTAACCGATAAAAAACTATAAGCAACTTCTTTATATAGGGGAAGCCTGAAGCTCAGAGAGTTTCCCAAAGTACTGATTCATAGGCTCTCAACTGCCCATCCAAGAGTCTATCATTTTCCTTTGGGGGTTGGATTTTTACCTCCAAAAGATCCAACCTATCTAAGCTTCCACTTTCTTACTAATGGCTTAATTGCTAAGACACAGAAAGTCTAAAATTAAAATCCCAAAGCTCCTCAGGATTTCCAAAGCTCTGAAAACCTTCTGCTGCCCACACTCCCATCCAGCGTCCCCTAATCAGTCTATCCAGAGAAGCTACAACCCAAAGAAGATACTGCAGGTTCTTCCTGGATACATCCCTGAATTTTCATAACCCTCCAGGCTTAGTTACTGACTTTTTTTGGACCTTAGGTTTCCTATGTTCTCTGAAGCGTTCCTGCAGGGGAAGTGTTTTGCCTTATTCCCTGACTCCATGCTAACTATTAGCCACTCTGCAGGTAAGAGAAGTGTACAGTGATTTGGACAAAAGTACATTTTGAGGTTTGTAAAACAAGATTTATTCTGAGGTCTAGTAGAGTAAAAAATAAAATTTCTTCCCTGGAAATAAGCAGGTAATTGAAATACTAAGGCCTCCTTGGCCTAAACCTATGTCAGATGATCTGAATTCTCTATTTGCCTACAGAGACAAGCTTCTGACCCTGGCCACAAGCAGATACTTCCCAGAAAAATTAAACATAGAAAGGAAAGGCAGGCTTCAGAAGCAGGTCCATTTGGGAGCTGTGGGAGTTCTACTAGACCTACCCTAACTTCTTTTAGGGCTTTCACTGGTTATTTTCCTGATTGTAGCATCTTTTCCGGAGCTACCCAGCCAGATGACTCCATCTGAGAAAATGAGTGTTTTGTTTTCTTTTGAAAATATACATGAAGATGCTTATTGTGATGAACATTCCAGAGTTGGCATCCTTGGAGGTTAATCCTGATTAATAGGTGCTTGGCTATATAATTTTGGCTCTTACTTGAGGTTCTGGCCTCTAGCCACCCTGTAATTATCTCCAAGTCTCAGGGCATACCTTATGGGCACCCCTGTATGGTCAGATGGCTCCATTGGATGGCATAAATAATACCTTATATAGCCAGGAAACACTCTTTAAGCTTCTAGTCTTCCAGAATGTCACGATCTCGCTCTCTCTCTCATTTTCTATGTCCATTGACACCACAAAGAGGTGTTTTGTTTTGTTTTTGTATGACATTTGCTAAAGTTTTTCCTTGCTCTGGGGTGATTAGCAGCATTAGGAGAAAGAATTAGCATTGCCCGAGTGTTTTCACCCTGGAGAAGTTAAGCCAACATGTCATTGAGGTGCTTACACTTAGACACACATCAGACCACTGAACAGTGGAAATATTTTCAGAGATATGTCTTTATTATTTTAATTTGATAAAACGGAACAACTGTATACAATGTCTCCACCAGTTTCTGGGAAATATCTGTAGTGTGCATTTTCTTTAGATACCACAACCTGAGAAAGTTTGATGTTGAAGTATAAGAATGTCATTGAGTTTTTTAAAGATGAGGATCCTATTAGTTTAGCCTGACCAGACATACCATTTTAAATGGGACAAAATAACAGTCCTGGCTCATTTTAAATGTTACTGACACCTTGTATTTAGCCCCGTGAGACTAGGCTGCCTATACTTACTATTTGAAATGCACAGTACCATTGTTTTCTGTCCTATTTAAAATAGTAAGTCTGGTCAGACTTTTTACTTTGAATTTCACTTGAAACTGTTGGTGCACAGATTTGCACAAATGGCAGCATCTTGTATAGGCTAAACTCAAAAGCTGGAGGCACCTTAGGTCTTTGGCTCCCAAGATTCTACTGCTGTCTGATTCACAAAATCACACGAGAGTGACTTTGAAGACCTGGCTGCCATTTTAACAAGTTGGGAAAGTTAAGTACTTATCAAGCATGTTCTTCTATGTGAGAGCACAGAGCTAGATGCTGTGATGATAAAGGAAATTTAGGTTATAGCTCTTAATTGCTAGTGAAATTCATAATTTAGTTGGAGAATTAGTGTCAGGTCTAACAGATACCAGTGGATTGGCATCCAATATGTGATTATAATTTGAGAGGCACTGAAAAGATTCCAAATATTTCAACTGTACCAAGAATAAAGCCAACTCCAAATTCAACCCCAGCCCAACTTCGGCTTCAAACTTAACCCCAACCACAAGCAACAGTAGATCTCCCATATCAACACTCCTTAACATGCTTGGCATTGTGATATGTTCTTTATACATGTGATGTTATTTAGTTCTAAACTGAATTTGGCTTTGATCCTGCTTTATCTTTTCTGCTAGTTTATGTGCAAATTCCAGGTAACTTCTTGCGTAGGCTTGGATTGACATGGACAACCAATCAAGCCACTAAATTCTTGTGCCAGATTTGTAACTACATGTTCCCAAAGCCATCCAGAGAGCTTGAATACAAGGCTTCTATGTGTTTTGGAGATTTGATAATGCTGTGTCCAGAAGGGAATCTGAAGTAACATCTGGGGGTATTAGCATGCCCCATTCCTCAGTTCCCCAAAGACTTCTGATCACCCTGATGAATTTTAGAGTGGAAAAGTCCTCTAATAATAGTCTCAATATGTCCCTCCTATGTCTGCAGCTTACTTACCAGATGGGCTTCATGATCACACTATCTTTGAGGTCTCCTGGATTGCAGTCTTTGTGTGGCTGAGAAAGAGACAGAATTCTCTCAAGAGCTGACTTGGATTTCCACTGAATTCTAATTTTCTGTCTGCGTAGCTACCAAAATGGCCAAGAACCCCTGATTGCTCTCCATCTCTAAAGTGTCAGCACAGGTTTAGAGTGTTAATATTCTAAGCACCTTTAAGTTAAGACTATGGGAACATTCATTTAACCTGTCTTTCCCCAAGCAACCGATTGTTTCAGGAATAGAATTTTTGAAATGGGCTCAGAATTCCGTTTTTATTGGGGATGGAGAAGCTACATAAATTTGTGCCAAAGTAGACTGTACAGATAATTTTGAGACCCTTACTTTTGTTTTTGTAATTCCTACTAAAATTCAGAGAGACACCCTAAGTGTTCATCTGTGTGACATGGAAGAAGAAGCACCCAAAAGTTGTATTTTTAAAATTTATAATAGATTTTAAAAAATTGGTTGAATACATTTCTTTTCCTTCGTAAGCAACCTGGAAAGACCTACATTAATATTTCTACTTTAATTGAATAACTGAGGCTCAGATGAGTTGAATAACACATTCAACTTCTACACTCTCCATTAACGCTTTGCTGCTTCTAAAGTTGTTTCCAACAAATCTCAGAAAGCTAGACACTGTGTGAATATTTTATGTAAAAAGAATAGTTAATTTATTTTTAATTTTTCCAACTTTGTTGAGATGTAAGTTTAAGGTATAAAACAGCATGTCCATTTCATATTCATATATTAAAATATGATTACCACCATAAGTAAGTAATATTAGCTAACACTTCCAACACATTACATAATTATCACTTTATTTTATTTTATTTTTTGTGGTGAGAAATTTAATATCTACTCTCTTAGCAAATTTTCAGTATATAATACAATATTGTTAACTACATTTATAGTGCTGTGCATTAGATCCCCAAAACTTATTCATCTTCTCACTGGACCTTTGTACCCTTAGGCAAACATCTTCCCATTTCCCCATCCTCTCAGGCATTGGGAACCACACCATTCGGCTCTCTGTTTCTATTAATTAAGCTTTTACAAATTCCACATATAAGTGATACCATATAATATTTGTAGTTTTCTGTTGGACTTACTTCACTTAGCATAATGGCCTCAAGATTCATCCATGTTGTCACAAAAGACAGGTTTCCTTCTTATGGCCTAATGACATTCCATGTGTGTGTGTTTATGCACATGTGTGTGCATGCATGTGTATATAATATTTTTTTTAATCTATTTATCCATTATGAACACTTAAGTTATTAGGTTACTTTTATATCTTGGCTTTATGGAGAATAAACATGGGAGTGTAGATATCTTTTCAATATTCTTTTTTTTTATTGTTAAATTTAGTGGGGTCACATTGATTGGCAATATAGTTTCCAGGTTGGATCATACTGCATAATAGTTCTATTTTTAATTTTCTGCGAAACCTCCATACTGTTTTTCATAATGGCTGTACCAATTTACATTCCCACCAACAGTGCACAAGGGTTCAAAAAAGAAATTGTTATAGCTTTAAAATAGGTGGCTTTTTATCATGTCCTCTTTCTCATTTAGTGCCATTAAGAGATGGTATAAAAGTCCTAGGGACAATATAAGAGAATTTGTTCACGACAACTGGGGCACAACACTACTTATTTGTGTCTGCAATAATGCATCAATAGAAAGTACCAAAGAAACCTAATATAAATGTTAATATTGCCAAGAGAAGACAACTCTTTGCTCTCTCATGGAACCATGAGAAGAGTTCAATGGTTTAGTTAAATATTGGTGCCAGAGTTGGTCCTGTCATTGGCAAAGAGTCAGTGACTAGAGTTCTTTGGTTGCAGTGAACCAGTGGTAAACTGGTGAAGTCAGGTGAGGGTTGAGTGGGGGTCTGGGAAGCTTGATTTATGGAATTTGTCCATTTCTGAGGTGTTCGTTCGCTCAACAAGACTGATTTCAAAATATCAATGGTTTAACAATGGGCTCACAAAATTCCTGAAAATGTAAGAGTTGGGTTTCGTCAGCCAGTATGATCTGGCTCCAGCTTTCCATCACAGTTGTCTTCTAAGAACTGAAAGCCCCAGCCTCTGGTGAAAGATATCCGAAGTATCCTTTTGTCCTGGACCTGACCATGAGTCCCCAGGTGAACTTTTTGTCAAGGGGGGTCACACTGGTCCCCTTTATCACATTTCCCTCTATAGTGGCTTATAATTAATTCAGGAAAGCCCCTTTTAAGGAAAACTCTCAAGTGTACAAAACTTTGTGTGAGGAAAATAAGATAGTGAAAATTCTTTTAAAGATGACAAATCATCAGGGAGATCGCAGATGAAGAACATTAGAAACAATGCTCAAACACATATCATCACAATTGCAAAACAAAACAAAATGAAACCAAACGAAACCAAACAAAACACCAAGTAGCCCAATTAAAAAAGGGGCAAAGGACTGAATAGCCGTCTTTCTGAAGAAGACATGCAAATAGCCAGCAGGTACATGAGAAGGTGCTCAAAATCTCCAATGATCAAGGAAGCACAAATCAAAACCACAACAAACTATCACCTCACACCTGTTAGGGTGGCCGTTCTTAAAAAGACATGAAATAACCAGTGTTAGCAGGGATAGAGAGAAAAGTGAACACTTGTGCATTGTTGGTTGGAATGCAAATTGGTGCAGCCAGTGTAGAAAACAGTATGCAGGTTCTTTGAGAAATTAAAAAAGATTCAGCAATTTGACTTCTGGGTATATATCCAAAGAAAATGAAAACGGGCTAGCAAAGAGATATCTGCACTCCAACATTTATTGCAGCAATATTTATAATAGCCAATGTACGAAAACAACCGAAATGTCTATCAATGGATGAATGGATAAGGAAAATGTTGAATATATGTACAATGGAATATTATTCAGCCATGAGAAAGAAGGAAATCTTGCCATTTGCAACAACAGGTATGGACCTTGAGGACATTATGCTAAGTAAAGTAAGTCAGCAGAGCTGACAAATACCACATGGTATCACTTATCTGTGGAATCTAAAAAGGAAAAAAAAAAACCAACTCATGGAAATAGAGAGTAGAAAAGTGGTTGCCATGGGCTGAGGGTTAGAGGGAATAGGGAGAGGTTCATAAAAGGGTACAGGGGAAGCCAGATGGCTCAGTGGGTTAAGTGCTCACTTTGCAGCCCCAGGGACCAAGGATCTAATTCCAGCCCTGGCCTGTGCGAACCCATATGCTGAACTGGGGAGTTCCCCCAGTTCAGTTCTCACCGGGGTGAGACCCTGGCCCAGTTCCTACCCTGTGCAGCCCCATGCCCACCTATGGAATGAAACTATGTGGAAAAACCAATGATGTGCAACTATGGAGACTGTTCCAGGCCCTCCCCCTTCTCTCTGTCTCTGTCTCTGTATCCCTCTTTCTCTCTCTGTCAAAAACAATAAAAATAAATCTTTAATAAACAGGTACAGACTTTTAGCTGTGAGATGAATGAAGATCTAATGTATAACGTGGTGACTATAGTTGGTAACACTATATTGTATAATTAAAATTTGCTCGTAGAGCTTAAATATTCTTACCAAAATAAAAACAAACACCTAAAACTTTATGGTAAAAAAGAAAGAATGTCCAAATAGAGTTTCAATTTATTTCTTGTACACTGGATATGGTTGAATGATATCTTATATCTTAGGAGATTCCAAATTGGGCACATTTTGGTTTGTAAACAGGCAGGTATTGGTGTGGAGGTGAGAGTGTGCTTCAACTCATCTTTAGGGACCAGCATCACTGGGGAGAGGAAAGTCTAGGATCACATTAAGGGAAGGATTCAGATGTGGCCTGGAGAAGCTTTGGCTGTATTGCTGTGGCTATTTCTCCTTTCCTTGGGGTCCTGGGATACCTGATCTAGGCATGGTGAATATGTCTTCTGCGGGTGAGTTCACAGAATAGTAAGATCAAATATTTGGGAAGGTACCTAAGGTCAGTGTTTAATATCCTTCTCAATTTCCCTGACAAATGACCATTCCTTGCACTTGAAGACCATTGAAAGGGGCGCTCAACTTCCGGAAGCCCCTGCTTCCATTTTCAGGCAGTTCTACCGGTATTTGTTAGAAAATTCTTTCTCAGGCGGAGTAGGATCTCCATCTCTGTAGCTGCTTCTGGTTCTTCTGCGCACACATCGGACCTTGGAGGGACACATACCTTGGGAAGTGGTCTGATGTATTTCAGTTGAGTTCTGCAACCATTTCCTGAGCGCTTGCCATGAGCAAGATGCACAGATGCACTCGCCTCGTTCCTGTCCTTGAGAAGCTCAAAGCCTGGCAACCTACATAGGGTCATGAACGAATAACTGAAGTCCGTGTTAGCATTCTATAACCGGGGCCTCCCTTGTCCTGGCAATTATCTCTCCATCCCCCCATCACATGGTGACAAAAGGACTTTCCATGTCCATGCTCATCATTCTGACCAACTGGCTGGTATGGGGTGGGTTCCTGACCCAACTGAATGGATCACAGTAATTCTCTCCTCACTGGCCAGAGGTGATGGTCCAGGAGTAGGCTCCTGACCAAATCTGGCCCCTCAGAGCTCTTCCTCGGGACTTTAAAATTTGGTATCAGAAAGGATATAAGCCAGTCTCTCTCTGATGGGGATCTCCCTGCTGCCTGCCAAACCATGCGGCAGCTGTAGCCATGTGTTCTGATGTTCTGCAGTGAGAAAGACTGGAGCAGATGGGCAGAGAGGAGGAGAAACAAGAAAGGAAGAGACAGACCTGTCAGCATTCCATTTCAAACTTCGGCTTTGTCTTGAGACCTACTTCCATCTCTGCCAGACTCATGTGCAACTCTTCCTCTGAATCAATGATTCAACACTTTCATGTTTTAAGCTTGTTTGAGTTTGGTTTTTGTTTTTTCATGGGGGGTGGGAGTGCAGTGGGAAGGCTAAATAAAGAGATTAGAAAGCCACGATGATGCTCCTGTCCCCAGCCCCTTTGCTGGGGACAAAGGGGTCTTGTGGGCATAGCGGAGAGATAGGCTGAGTATAGAAAAGAAGAAAAGGCTGTTTCCTTGGCAGACATTGGGCTGGGGGTCAGTGAGAGGTGGGGAATGTGAGACAGAAATTCAGGTTGGGGGCAAGCATGCTGGGAAGTGGAAATTGTTCTCTTGCTGAGCTGTTTCTATTCCCCACTGCGTCCTGGTCCTGGGGGCATCTTGTCTGTTTACTCTGGGGCTGCCACTAAAGCGGGTACCTTCTGGGTGGTTCTTTAAGCCTGAAGAGGAATGGAGCCCTGTCTTTGTCTGCTAATAGAGGGCTTACTGTTTACCTGACACTTATAAATAAATACATATTTAGGTGTATTACATGTGTACTTTCAAATCTATTTATATATAAATCTCATGGTATTATCACAAAGTTGGGAATTATTATCCAGATTTTACAGGTGAGACCAGTGATTGCAAAGGTCAGTAAGTTGTCTGCTGTTCACACAGTGATAGAGTGACAGTTGTGGAGGGAACCCCGCTTCTGACCCCAAAGCCTACCGTACATCCATTTCTCCCTAGATAGACAGAATCTGCCCCCTTAAGGCTCTGCCTGGGTTGAGGCTGCTATGGCTCTGGCTCTGTCTCCAGTACCTGGACTGTCACCCTCTGGCTCTCCCTGGAGCCCAGCCTCTGTCCCCTGAGTAAGATGAGAGTGACTGTTTCAGGGAAGGTCTCTGCTCTGGCAAAAGCCCAGGCCTCAGCAGGCTGAGCCAGAGTCCTACAGCAGGTGCGTCCGGCCTGAGTCACTGTGCCGGGCCAGGTGAGGCTCAGAGGTGGCACCTGGCTGGGGTTGGCAAGACTTCTGAGGGAGCTGCCTAATCCCAAATAATAATAATGACAATAGTGGCAATAATGGAGGGCTTTATGTGCACAAAGTGTGTTTCAAACCCGAAAGGTCCAGGAACTCTACAAAAGGTCCTGATAAGTATTATTATCTCTTGGGAGGGCCACAGGTTTACCTTCTGGGCAAATTCTGTGAGAGCGGGAAAAGTGCCTGAGAAATAATGAGAGTGGGTCAGAATAGCAAACGCTATCGCCTATAGTCAGCACAAAAGGAGACAGGCAGAGAGCCCTGTGTGGAGAATCAGAGTTAGTTTAAGGAGCGCTTTTCTTCCCTGTTTCTCTTTGGACGGGTATTAGCAGTGGCAAATGACAGAGCGTTTGCCACTGCTCAGGACGTATTTTTTGTTTTGTTTTGTTTTTTGTTTTTGACGAGAGAGAGAGACAGAGAGAGAGAGAGAGAGAGACAGAGAGAGACAGAGAGAGACAGAGAGAGACAGAGAGAGACAGAGAGAGACAGAGAGAGAACTGAACTGGGGGAGCTCCCAGTTCAGCACATGGTTCCGAATGGGCCGGGGCCGGGATTCGATCCCCGGTCCCCAGCGCTTCAAAGTGAGCACTTAACCCACTGAATCATCCCAGCTTCCCCATGTGTTTTTGTTTTTTAAGGTAAAGTTTATTTTACTTATTTGTTTGTTTGTTTTTGACAGACAGACAGACAGACACAGACAGACAGAAAGGGCCCAGAGCAGTCTCCATAATTGTATGACATCAATTTTTCGACATAGTTTCATTCCATACAGGTGGGTGGGGGGCCACACTGGGCGGAAATGCATGGGAGGCACGCCCCCTCGAGCCTGGGGCCAAAGACCGAACTGGGGGTCTCCCACATGGAGGCCCACCCCAGTTCCGCATATGGGTCCACAGGAGCCGGAGCGGAACTCAATCCTCAGATCCCGGGGCTGCAAGGCTAGTGCTTCACCTGCTGCGCCGTCCCGGCTTCCCGCGGTAACGGAACGCAAGCTCAGGGTTTACAACAAAGAGAGCAGCGCCGGATGGGAGGCCGTTTGCTCTGCACACGCGGTCTGCAGATGGCACAGTCACATGTCTCTGGGGCTGGCAGGTGATGGGGGTGAAAATGGTCAAGTGGGAGGCAAATGTAGTTCAAGGAAAATGCGATCAAGACAAGAAGGACATGTGGCACTCTATGCTCGGCTTCAGTGTTGGAGGATGATAGGAGGGGTGGTGACTGTGGCAAACTAAAGGGAGAACTCCTATCTCTACTGAAGCGGGCAGCTCCACTCAGATCCAACCAAAGCCAGCCCCACGTCATCAGGTCTTCCAATTCTGGAAAGAAGCTAGACATCCAAGCTTGAATTGGAAATGCTGGTAACTAATCTGAACATTTTCAAATGCTGGTGGAGTACGGCCTGCCTGGTTGGGGTCTCCCTGGGAAGATACACCTTTAATTATTTAAGAATTTTTAGAAGTTTGGCCTCATTATACACATAGAGTTGGGTGAGACGGAGCTGTGTCTCCAAGGTTATAAAGGAAGCCAGTCGGAAGGAAGGGGGATGTTCCAGGTGCATGTGTGTCTACACACAGCATGGAATGTAGGCTGAATGTGGATGCCCAGGTGTGACCACGACTGTAGTCAGGTGAGAACAACAAAAAGGGCCTTGGTGAAAGAGAGGCTAGTGAGGGAGATTCATCAGGGCTACCAGAGAGAAGTGACAGCTAGGAAAAAATGTTTCTTGTAGCTTTCACTCTTCTTTCTCTCTATTGCCCTCTTTCCCCTCCCCTTCCCTTCCTTCCCTTTCTCCCTCTCCTTTTCTTTTCCTCCCTCCCTCCCTTCTTTCCTTCCTTCCTTCCTTTTCAAATTTACTGCTCATTTGCATTGTGTTGGGAGCTTTACTAAGCTATGGAAATACAATCTACTCATATAATTATGTTTCTAACTTAAAAAAAAACATATCATATGCAAATAGCTATATAGTTGTTGGTTTTTTTTACCAAATTCAGAGGTGACTTTGGCAAGGCTGGGTGTTATTAGCTGTGTACACTTTTCTTTGAGGGAGTCGGTCACCTCAGTGAGACACACAGTCAACCCCTGGAGCAGCAGAAACTGAACAATCGTAAGAAGCCAAATGGCCGTTAGTGACACAAGACCCACAAGATGCCTGAGGTGTTGTGGGCAGAGACTACAAACAGGAGATTCAAATCTTATGCTTAAATTGCAAGTCACAAGGGAAACATCTGTTTCTGACATGGTTGACTCTACGTAGGCGCTCCTGGGGTGTAGTGACAACAGGTGTTCATGCAATGATGCGAATGACTACTTCCAGCAATATTGTGGAGGCTGCTAGGGGTGAATGGGTCGGCTTTTACTCTCAAACTCAGCTCCAAGTGTGGTGTGTGGGCCAGCAGTTGTCAGCAGCACCTGCATCCACATTAGAAATGCAGTCTCTTAGCTCTTCCAGAGACATCACGCCTTTTAACAATACAAAGGCTATCCGGAAAGTATCGAGTCACGTAACATGAAACCTGGGCGCACATATGGCTGGATTTTTGCCGGACAGCCCTTGTATCTCCACACACACACGTTAAAGTTTCAGAAGCTCTGGTCTAAAGCAGAAGTTCTCACGCCTGGACTCATCTGGGAGCTTTCAAAAAATGCTAACGCTGGGACCATCACAACCACCCCTCATCCCAGTCATGAGGCTCTGACTTAATCAGTCTAGGGTCGGGTCTGGGCAGTAGAAGAAATTTTTTATGATTAATTTCAGTTGTACCAAAGAACAGAATGATTAGACATTTACACACCTCACAAAGCAATAACCCCAAGAGCAGTAGAAACTTTTAAATCCTTCCCCTGGTATTTCTGATATGAAGCCAGGTTTGAGAATGACTGCTGGTTAGAAATGCAAATTCTTGAGCCCTACCTCAGACCCTGTGAATCAGAATCTGTGTTTTCACAAGCCCTGGAGGTGTGGTTCAGATGAGTGCTGAACTTTGAGAACCACTGCCCCAAAGCATCACAATCAATGGTGAAGACAGAAAAAAACAGGCCATATCTATGCAGTGAACACAACCCAGACAGGGCAACTCCACATTCTGCTGTGAGGAACACCCAGCCTGGGGCAGAAGAGGACAGAGAGACCTATAGGAGTTGACGTCTAGAGGGATGAGTGGAATGTAGCCTGGTAGAGATGGGAAAGAAAAGAGCATTCCAGTGAAAGAAACAGTGGGTGTGATGGCCCTGAGGTAAAGGAGCACACAGCTCATTTGAGCACCTAACAATGCTTCAGGTTCGCTGGAAAAAGAAGGTGCTGAGGAGTAAAACTAAAGCTATAAGCAGGAGATAGACAAGGAAGGACCTTGCGTATTCTGCTAAGGAGTGTTCCAGCAGTGTCCAAAGTTTTGACTTCCCTGTTCCACACTGGAAGGAGAATTGTCTTGGGCCACACATAAAACACACTAACACCAACACTAACTGATGAGCTAAAAGAAGGAAAAAAAAAAAGAGTTGTAAAAAAAAAATCTCATAATATTTAAAAAATTTGTGTTGGGCTGCATTCAAAGCCATGCTGGGCCATAGGTTGGACATGCCTGGTTTAATCTATCCCCGGGTAGGTTTTCATGAGAGAGTATGAGAAAGATCATTTTGGTAGGTATGGAAAGAATGGTTTTGGTGGGGGGCTCTCATGGAGGCAGAGAGATCAGTCAGAAGATGGTCATAGTAGTTCAGAGACAAGGGATGCATGTATTATCAATCACTGAGGTCTTACTGAAAAACTACTACCATTAACAATGGCACATGACACAGTAGAGAATTTTGACCTCAGGAGTCTTTGTCAGATTGTCAAGACAAATAGATCATCTCTTTTAACCAGCTGATTAGACTTATTTAATAAATATTCATAAAACCTATACTACAGAGAGGCAGTGATTCAAGGGACAGAGACATGCAATGATCAATAAGAAGACATGGTGGTTGCTATTCAGGAGCTTACAGTTTCCTGGAGGAGGCAGAAATGACAAAACACCTTGTATGGTGTAGAGTACAGTTACTGTCATGGACAAGCAAATCCATTGGCCCACACTGGCCACGTCTTCTTACTCTAATGAGCACTAGGGCACTGATGTACCAGCCTCATCACCCATATTTGACTCATTTAGGTCCAACCACAGTCTTGTGGGATGGTGTTATCTTCATTCCCATTTCATAGATGAGAAAACTGAGGTTCAGAGCGGTTATGTCATTTGTTCCACATCAGGCCATGTCATTTGTTCCACATCAGGCCCTCTAGTCTCATTATCCCACATTCTGAGGATTATAATGATGCTTCTCAGACTTCAGTCATCCTTTCTGATTTTTACCATAATTGTGCAAACCTGCACTATTTACTTTATATTTTACATTAAACTGACTCATTTTTTCAAGTTAAATAATGTATTGTAAAAAAAGAGAAGGTCATGTGAGTATAATGAATAGAAAGTCAGTATCACTTCCCACAAATATGAAATAACTATAAAATTAAATATGTCAGACACATACCAATGGTATTAAAAATCTAGTTACATTCGTATAGCCTAGGCAAGGCTCTGAGCCTGAGGTCTGCTCTCTCTTTGTTAAAAAGGAAAACTTGCAAGTGTTAGGAGGTGTAAAAGACTTGGTGGCATCAACATGACACTTAGCTTTGACTCACCATAAGGCTTTAGAGATCATTGAGACTTTGGGGAATAACTTTCTCACAATGAGATTTAATCTTACTTGATGGTCTACCACTTCAAATCATTGCATAGCATCCATGGGGCAGACACAGGGAAGAGTCCCATTTTTCCTTTTGCATTTCTCCCCTTTGTTCTTTTTCTAAGACAGCTGTCTTCCCTGCCACAAGTCCCCAGCCCACGTGGTCACCAGGGACATTCCTTGTAGGAGACCAAAGGGGAGTGAATTTTGGGGACAGAATCACAGGGTATGGGAGTAGTCATTGGGGTGTCAGCCTTGGGGAAATACTATTGTGATGCACAGTGATAATCTTCATGTGATCACTGGTGGAGATTAGATTTTTGCTTTGCCCTCAGCACCTGCTTTCCTTTGTTCTCCTTTTTGGTTACTTTAGCTTCAATCTTCTGTTATTGTCTCTCAGTCCTCATGAACCCTCCCTTACTTTGTTAATGTTTAATGATATTGTTATATTATTACTCAATATGGTAACGTTTAAGGTGTAGGGAGAAAGAAAGAGACTTTGGAGATGCATCAAAGTCAGTGAGCCTAGGGGATCAAGCCCATGGTGTGGGTGCTGGCATTTAGGAAGGGATATCAGCTTGGCTGGCCAGTTCACAGAGACACCTACATCCTGGAGCACTGGCCATGTGGGATGACCAGAGGATGAGGCTGGAGGGCAGTCCTAGCCCAGGCTCGAGGGCTATATGGAAAGCCTGACTGCACATTCTCACTCCAATGAGCAGGGCTGAGGACAGCAGCCACACTGCACTTAGATCTACGTGCACATGGGGGGTCCTCCACTCTGAGAATGAGCCTCCACACTAACCTGCCTTCCTGACTTGAGAATGTACAAGAATGGGGTCGTGTCTGAGAAATGTTACCCACCCAAGGGGTGTATTGGTTGACTCAGCTCTGTATAGCCCTGATTTGAATATCAGCTGGGAAATGGCTTTTATTTGAGTCAAAGGCCTTATTTTTAACTACTCTACTTTAATGATCATGATTACCATGATTTATCGTATACTTTTTAACAACTTGATAAAAGAAACCCTTTCAAAATTCAGGAGATTATCACCTGGGTCTGCTTTGCAAGTGATTTATTTTTGTCAATGTGTCAGTGAGAGAGGAACATATTGTTTTTGTGACACACACTGGAGATTTACAAAGAGCAGAAGACCCCCTGTTAAACATGACGGCAAGTTAAAACATTATCTAAACACACACAACTCCATATAAAAGATTAAAGGACCAAGCAAATAGTAAGACCAAGTCTTGAATCGCTTTGGGTTTTAATATAGTGGCTTTCCATGAGGTCCAATCTTCAAAATTTGGGTTTGAACAAAATAAAAAGGCATCTAGAAACTTTAAAAACAGATCGCAAAATCTTATTTAATACAGGCTCATCTTTCATATGATTGTGAACACAAAAGACTTAAATTAGCAAAGTAAAAATTGCAATTAATCAGTTGATCGATCAATCAATCAATCAATCAATATAGTAGATGCTCAATGAACTGGCACCCATGTGAATTGGTAGATGCTGGATATACATAAGTAGATTCTGTTAACTGGAACTCAAGCAACTAGCATTCTCAAGCAACTGGTAAAAATATTTTTTTGCATTCTGCTGTAAATGTGTTGAATTTATTATATGAAAGCTAGGGTGTTTTGGCATTCAAAAATCTATCACTGGAATTTAGTATATTAGCAACACAAAAGAATAAAATCCTATAATCTTCTTGGTAGATACAAAAAAGGCACAAATAAAATTTAACATCCTATCTTAAAAAAAAAAAGAAACCTAGAAATATTCCATCAAACTAGAAATAAAAGAACCTTCCTTAATCTCACAAAGAGTATTTTCAGAACACATATTACAAATATATTATACTTTTTAATAAAATAAGTATTTTTAAAGACTGTCTTAACGGCTACAAGTTGTTACTACTTCTATTCAGCACTTAATTGAAGGTACTAAACAATGTAGTGCAGTAAGACAAAACATAATTAAAAATACTAAAGGATTGGAGAGAGTTAAATAAAAAATTATATATATGTATATATATATCCAAGAGAACATAGGATAAATTATTAAAATTAGTAAGCTTGTTATCAGTTTTCTGTGGTACAGAGCCAATGTTTAAAATCAATTAGTTATATTAAGCACTCATACAACTTAACAACAAAAAAACACGATCCAATTAAAAAATGGGCAGAAGACCTAAACAGGCACTTCTCTTCTGAAGACATACAAACAGCCAACACATACATGAAAAAATGCTCAACATCACTAGCAATTAAGGAAATGCAAATTAAAACCACAATGAGATACTACCTCACACCTGTGAGAATGGCTGTAATCAACAAGACAAGGAATGACAAGTGCTGGAGAGGCTGTGGAGAAAAAGGAACCCTCATACACTGCTGGTGGGAATGTAATTTGGTACAACCACTGTGGAAGGCAGTGTGGAGATTTCTCAGAAAACTGGGAATGGAATTGCCATATGACCCAGTAATCCCTCTCCTGGGTATCTACCCAAAGAACCTGACAACCTTAATCCACAAAGATATATGTACCCCAATGTTCATCTCAGCACTGTTCATGATGGCCAAGTCGTGGAATCAACCAAAGTGTCCTCTGATAGATGACTGAGTAAAGAAGTTGTGGTGCATTTATACAATGGAACACTACTCAGCAATAAGAAAAGATGAAATACAGCAATATGTGACAACATGGACGGACCTTGAAAACATCTTATTAAGCAAAATAAATCAGAATGAAAGAATCAAGAAACATGTGACCTCACTTATAGGTGGAATATAAAACTGAAAGGAACAAAGAAACAAAGACTCATGGACATAGTCAATAGTTTAGCGGTTACCTGAGAGTAGTGGGGGAGGTGGGTGGGAGAGATGGGTGGGTAGGGGGAGTAGGGAGGGGGAATCAAACATACGGTGATGAAAAGTGAGCTGATTCTGGGTGGTGAGCACATAATGCGATGTATAGACAATGTAATGTAGAATTGTACACCTGGAAACAATGTAATTTATATAAATTAATGTCACCCCAATAAATTTAACAAAAAAAGAAAAATAAATTAATTAGTTATGTATATACCAGCAACCAACTCTTAAAACATGGAATTAAAATAATATGTGGGTTGTTTCAAAATGATGGACCCAATTTTAAAGCAAGATATTTTAAATCAGATCTGTCTTTTTGAAACACCCTATACTCACATATCACTTGCAATAGCATTAAACATATCAAATACCTAGAAATAAAGATGTGAAAGACCTTTCATGATAATCTATAAAACTTTTTTGAGTGAAATAAAATGAGATTAAATATGAAGGCTGTCCTGAAAGTATCCAGCCATGTACTAGAAAAACATATCTATGCATTTATAGTAGGATTTTTTTCTGGACAGCCCTCACATAGTGTTTATTGATTGAAACAATCAACATTATAAAGATATAAATTCTTCTGAAATTGAGCTATAGATACAGTAAATTGCCAATTAAAACCATAGGTTCTTTGTGTGAGGTGGGATGGAGGGACGGAGGGAGGAAAAGAGAGAGGAGAGACAGAGGTCCAGTAGGCGGGCACAAAGCCAAATATAAAATGTACATGAAATTGCAAAAGGACAAAAATAGACAATACAAGTCTAAGAAGAAGAAAAAGACTGGCTCTAGCTGACTGTAGCTTTATATAGTAATTGAAACCGTGTGATATTTGTACAAGGATAGGCCGAATCAATGGAAATGATCCAAGTGTGTATGAACACTTGACTTATGCCCGGCTGGCACCACAGTACTGTACAGCGAGGAAAGCCTCTTCCACAAGGACTACTGGGTCAACTTGGATATACATATAAAAAACAAAACATCAAAATCTCATTGAAAATAAATGACAGAAAACTTGCTTTCTTTCTAGAAAATACACTTTTATTCCAGACAAGGTACCAGAGATACTGGGTATACATAAATTATATGATCTAATCATGGCTTTCAGGGAATTTACAACCTCCCAAAGGAAGCAGACATGCAATGATAGAAGTAGACCATAGGAATTGAAAATTAACAGGTGACCCCGGGAGCTGGCCGATTCATTTTATATCAGCTGACAGAAGAAAGGACGATAGAGGACATGGCTTTTGAGTTAGTTCTTGATGGGTGTAGACTGTAGAGGATGGATGCAAGGAGTAGGGAAGGAAGATTAGAAGCAGAGGAAACAGCGGAGCCAACTCAGAGACAGGAATATGCACACCTGGCTGGCACAACCAGAGTGGTGATGGGGGCATCATGTCTATTTGAGGGAAAGTAAGAGCATAAGGGTGGATGTACAGAGATGATGTATTGTAGAATTGCATGTCTGGAACCCATGTAACTTTGCTAACCAATGTCACCCCAATAAATTTAATAATAATTTTAAAAAAGAGTATAAGGGTGCAAGGTGGGTAAGAGCCCAAATGTGAAGGCCTGGGAATGGTACTTGATTTCACTGAGTTAGTCGTGGGCAGCCCTCAGACATTAGGGGATATTTTGAATTAAAATAACTAAGAAAGAGATCAGGCAGGAACATTTCATGTTGGCCCAGGTAACATTATCTTTCATGTATATTATATCAATTCTGTTCTCATTTTTACCCCTCTAATATATATACTAAAATAAAGGATTTTTTTTTGAAACTCAATGTATTTGTCACGCAAACAGCTCAGGATATTCTGGTGAATGAAGTCCTAAACTAGGGGTTCCCAACCTTTTTATACCCTAGGGCGCATTCTAAAATATCGGTAGGGCGGCGGGCACCAGTTATTTCTAAGGATATTTATTATTGAACAAGAATAAAAAATAATAAAAATAATTTTAAAATAATAAATTTATTGTACAAATTATATACACACAAAGAAACATCTATACAAAACGTAATACAAAATAAATAAAAAACACACGTATAATAAAGTCATTTTAAAAAACATAAAAGAAAACATAAAACAAAACAATCTGTCAGTGTGATCTTTGGCATTGCATTTCATGGGCCAGTGCCTCGTAATTAGGAGAGTATGACGACAACCCTGTTAGCAAACAATTATTAAGATGCTCATCAGTAAGTCGAGATCTATATCGTGATTTTATTAAATTCATGTTTGAAAACAAAGACTCGCATAAATACGTTGACCCGAAAAACGATTTGATTTTATACGCTGCTTTTTTTAAAAATGGGAATCTTCCTTTGTCGACTATGTTCCATAAGTCCTCTGATATTAAGGATTTTAGCAAAATATAGTTCTTAAGGTTCAAAATTTCTAACTCGAGTTCTTCTGCTTTCCCCTGAACAAGGTCTGCAATACGTGTGGCTAGTTCTATTACATTTATTTGGCAAGTAAAAGGATTGATACAGAAGGAGACAATTGGCTCGATATTTGTAAACTGCAGAAATCTCTCTTCAAACTGTTTTTGAAGCACTTGCAGAGTCTCAATAAATAATGACACGTTTAGCTCATTGTTACCTAGCATTTTCCTCATATATGGGAAGTGCACGAGAGACTGATATGCAGATGTGATCTCAACAAAGTCAATTTTGCTTTAAATGCGTTTACAGAGCTTATCATTTCAGCTATATTTTTGTCTTTTCCCTGCAACTCCAAATTGAAAGAATCTAATTTTCCATGGTGTCAGCAAGAAAACCCAAATCCACCAGCCAGCAAGAGTCTGTTAGTTCATCATAATTTCATTTTTATCATGTATAAATGTTTTTATTTCTTCAATTAAGTTCACAAATCTTGTATGAACTTTACATTTACTGAGCCAGCGTACTTCAGTATGCAGGATGAGATCGTGTTCTTTATCTTCAGTATCTTCTAACAGGGCCTTGAAAAGTCGGTGTTGCAGTGGAGCTGCTCGAATAGAGTTGATTACCTTTGTGACTATTTTCATGACATGTTCAAAGGGCAGTATTTTACAACACAAAGCTTCCTGATGGATAATACAGTGGTAGGACATAAAGTTTGAAAATGATTTATCTTTCCTGCAAAGGGCAATAAATCCTTTGTTTTGACCAACCATTGCTGGTGCCCCATCGGTAGTTATCGCAGACAACTTATGCAAAGGCATGTTTATCGACCTGGCGTATGTTCTGAAAGTTTGATAAATATCCTCACCTCTCGTCTGTCCTTTCATTGGTAATATTTGCAACAGCTCCTCTTTTACTGTGAAGTTACTAAATACCATTCTCACCATAACTGCCGACTGTGCGGTGTCTGATCTATCTGTTGACTCGTCAAATTGCAGAGAGAAGCAGTCACATATTTCCAAGTCAGTCTTTAACTGAGTTTGCAAGTGTTTTGAAATTGCGTGTATTCTTCTTGTGACTGTGTTATTTGACAACTGTAGGTCTTGTATCGCCGACATAATCTCACGCTTGTTAGAATATTCCTCAAACAAACAATCGACAGCAGTCAGAAATGCTTCTTTTAACAATTCACCATCCTGGAAATGTTTTTTCTTCTTTGCGAGCATGTGAGAAATTTTGAAAGAAGCAATGGTTGCCTTTTTAGATTTTTCCACACGTCTAGTGAAAACAGTCTGTTGAGTAGTTACACTTAATTTTAGTTGATTTATTATTTTCTTTCTTACTTCAGATTTAAGTGGATAATTCGTATCAAAAGTGGTATGACTCGTCTGAAAGTGACGTTCAACATTATGTTTTTTCGGCACTGCAATACTACTGCCACGCAACAGGCAAACGCATTTACCTTTTAAATTAATGAAACAATATGATTCCTCCCAGTCTGTTAAAATTATATGTTCGTTTTCTCTTATTTGGTCCACTCATTTTAGGACTAAAAAAATAAAAATAAAAATAGTTATAGAACTACAATATCATATCACATTGCCACCATAATAATAGATGACCTACCTCGCTTTTAGTTCATTTAAAATCGAATATATCAAAACACTGTGATCCTAGCTAACCGTCACGACCCGATCAGTCCAGCAACCGCAATCCAAATGGCAACTTGGCGTCTCCCGGTTGGGGGGAGGAGAGTTTAAAGAGCGCAGCGGCTACACAAGACGCGACATGTACAAAGGCGAAAGCTAGGGAAACACTTATACATACGATATCGCAAACATACCAACGAATATAATAAACCTGTGTAGATACTCAAACACTATTTTAAAATTCTAACAAATGTATAAAAATAAATGATAGTGTTACTTAGTGTTTATGAAAAACTTCTGATGCAGTCACATAATGGCGGGCGCTCACAAATCGGGCCACGGGCGCCATGGCGCCCGCGGACAGAGGGTTGGGAATCCCTGTCCTAAACTATAGAACAAGGACCCAGGAAGGGCTGCCTTCATTTTAGATTTCTGCCTCTCAGTTTTTCAAAATGTGGGACATTACTGAGATGAATATAGGGGAGAGAGAAAAAAAGGGAAGAAATCTTATGTGTCCTACTTTGCCTGTTTCTCCAAAAAGACAGATTTCATTTTTTGCTTTTTTTGTGAGGCTCTTTAGATCAAATTAAGCAGTAAAAATATTCTAATTGAGTTGGGCTGGACTGAAGATGAATTCTTATCTTAGTACAATTACATGATATAATCTGTGCTTCCAGTGATATCATTCCTTCTTCCAAGAGGAGGAGATCGAGCTTGTAAACAAAGTCTTTGAGTCAAGCTCTGAAAGAAGTGTGGCCACTGTTATTAAAGGGGGATGATAGATGTACAATCGTAAACGTGTATGACACTCAGTGCCTTTAAAGCCATCCACATTGCTGCCCGTGGAGAGAAGGCAGACAGTCTAATAGACCCATTGGTGAGGGGAATTCTACTGTAAAGTATAAGACTAAGGTGATGGCTGCTCTTTGAGACGCAGACTCTGGCTCAGGTCCCTGGTTCAGGCATGGGGGTGATGGTGGGTGGGAGCAAAGATTGAGCTGTTCTAACTCAGCCAGAGTCATCAGAATAGCCCCGCCTAAGGGAAGTTTGCTTTTTTTCGGAGGTAGAGCAAAGCCTGACTCCCTCTTGTTCAGCCTTTCCCCACACTTCTCCACCCACCTATTTAGAACACGTTTCTCCCTCTGAATCAGAAACAAGAAAGTCTGCAGTCTTCAGTCTTGAACTTTTAATTTTCAGATCTACCGTAGTTTTGAAGAGGTCTTAAGAAAATCAACTCCATACGACTTTTGCTTCTCTCCATTTCAAATTCTCTCTAGAATCTTTTTATCACAGCTCCCCCAGGAGGTGCATTGACCCTGTGGAAAATACTCCATTCACTCCAATGTGATGGGAGGAGATTTAATTGTCAGTTAAAAGAATAATCCTCTGTAGCTGTTTAAAGAATTGAGAGACTTTACACTGTGAGTCCTTTAAGAGGGTAATTCCTTTAAACAGGTAAATCTAAGTGGGTAGTTCCTTTAAGCAGGACCCTTCACAGCCCTGTAAAACTGAAGACCATCTAGGAACTCTTGAACTATTTCAAATTGTTTTCAAATGGGTCTGACTGCTGTTCAGAAATGCATAATTTACGACCTTAACACTTGATTAGGTGTTAAACGACTATCAGGAGAGATGTCCTTGGTAATCCAGTTATCATCTAGACTCTAATTATCACTTCACAGGAGAAGTAAGGCTGGGTAATTGAGAACCAAAATTCTTAAAGGGCTTGAAGTGGCCATTTTCTTATGCAGTTAAGCAAATTATTTCTCTACCTAGAAGATGTCTAATTGGTACCAATTGGTGAGAAGGAAGAATTGGCACTACGACTTTCAGGAGTGAGTCAGGGGGGCTCCAGCCGAAGCAACACAAAGTTGCATTGAGTACTAAGAGTAGCTCCCATTTAATAATTTCACTTTATTTAAAATACATGTTAAAGCGGGGAGCAAAGAGAAAGCAGGAGAGCCAAGAGGAGACAGAATGTAATTAAGAGCTGATGGCCATGTCTCTCCCCTGTCTGTCATTACTAAGGATTTTTCTCAGATGAGACCCAATTTCACCTTGTGTTAGTTCCCATTGATCACTGTAAATTATTTAAGCCACAAATGCTGTGCCATTCATTAAACCAAGAATGGGAATAATGGGCCAAAATCTGCCTGAGAGAAGGGTCTCACTCTCACTGAATTCAGTAGGAAAAAAGAGTAAGAGGTAAAGAGGATACATTCTATGTCTTTTTCTTTGGCTAGCCCCCCTTATTCCCCATACCCCAGCCTTCCACAGAGCACTTCTCTGTGCATAAATGTCCACACTAAATGCTATGAATGCAAAAATGGGGATATAAGACACAATCATGATCTTTAGCAGTATCCACTCTGGAAAGATACTGATGGACAGTGTTGGAGTTCAAAGGAGGCTAGTAATAAACACCTTTCTTCCCCATGTGTGGGACAAATGGATAGATGCTGGAGAGTGGAAATTCACTTGATTACTCATAAAGTTGATTGGAGAATGTGGGCTTGCTCTCTGGCTAAGCAGGTTTGCCGGTTCACCAGTGACTTCAGCAATTACCCCTGGACACTTGGCACTGCTGGTCAACTGCAGGCCACTCCCATGATGAAGGAATGGGAGGCAATCCCCAAGTCAGAGAGCAGATTAGAATGTGTGCATCCTCTGGACAGGCTGGCACCAAAAGAGGCTCTGCCAGACTCTCTCGTCAGGCAATCACAGCCCCCAGGGGAGGAAGGGGCTCGAGGCAGAGCCCAGAGTGTCGCTCTAGCTAAAGCTCTTCTACATGGAAGCAAGAGGCTCTTCCCTAACAGAGAGGATGGAAAGGGACATTAAATGGAGACTCCACTGGTAAGGGGGAAATGACTTGCTCAATTCCCTGCTTTTATGGCTTTGAGGTGAGAGGTGCAATTGTATGCAATGTTCTGAAAACTGGCCACATTCTGAAGAGCTCAGAGAACTAAAAATGCATGGAGCCACCACCATGGAGAGTCCCCATCCCATGAGGCCTGGCCTGCAGGAAGTGTGTAGTCTCGTCCTGATTGGTTGGTGTCCATTTGGTACAGCAAATGCCCAATGAGCAGGGAATGGTGGCTGCAGTGAAGCCTACTTTTTCAGATTCTTCTGACTTTACTTATTTTTTTTGTTTGAGAGTATTTTTTTCTGCATGAATACAAATGTACTGCATGTAGATCACAGAATAGTTAGAAAGTATACAATGATATAAAGAAGAAAATAAAAGTCACCTTTTATTCCACTATTGAAAGACATCACTGAAACCATTCGTGTTTTATTTTGAATTCTATGTGTAAGGTGATAGGTGTTAACTAAACTTATTGTGGTAATCATTTCACAACATATCCATATATTAAACCATGTTGTACAACTTAAACCTATACACTGTTATATGTCAACTATATCTCAATAAAACACACAAAAATAAATAATAAAATAAAATAAAGTTCTATTTATATATACTTACTATTTCCCACAGAATTCTTCTCATATTATATATGGAATATTATATTCTGATTTTTCCTTATTATATCCTGAACCATTTTTCATTTCATCATGTAGTGTCTGCATAGCATTTTGTTTAACCCTCCACTTCCTCTTTGGTATTTAGATTATTTCCAACCTTATTTCTAGGAAGACCTTCCTTCAATGTAATCATAAATGTCTGTGTGCTTCTCTGAACATTTCTTAGAGTACAGTTGTTGGGACTGAGAGTTTGAGCTGGTAAATGTTTAAAAACTGACTTGAAGGGAATAAGAAAAAGGCCCTGATTTATAACATTTGCCAATTTCTGTGGTGCGAATACTTCCACCAAAGCTGATCTCAAGCTACCAATGATTTAATACCTACCTTAAAGAATTCTTAAAAATTTAACAGTGGGTTCTTGTAAGCCCGCACATCAGAGCAAGGCTCTAGATCCAGATTTAGCTGCTTCTTTCCAGAAAGTTTGTACCGAATTACACTCCTGACCAGCAGCGTGTGACATGGCTTTCTCAGATCCTGCTTAGGCTCTGCAGCCTCAGGTAGGCCAGTAACTGAGGTGGAAAGCACATAAACTCAGAGTTCTGTCTAAGAGATCAGTGCCAGACGCCTTGGAGGAGAGATCATTGTTTTTCTAAAGAACTATTCTACACATATAAATGTTATAAAAGGGAAAAAACTAAACTCAGAATTTGTTTTAGATTTTATGTAAGACTAAGTCCAAATATTTGCTAACCAAAATAGTCTGTTACTTCTCGATCCTTCATATTCATGCAGTGCTATTAAATATGACATTTAATATGCAGAGAAATATGGCATCATGGACGAGAAGGGGACTTTGTGATATTTCTGGTGCATGGTAATTCTCAAATGATTGTAGTCATGGTTCAACCACTAACTCTGGGACCTTCAATAGACCCCTTGCATTTTATGTTGATCTTTAATACGAAACTCTCATTTTTCATAAGCCCTCCAGGTGAGTCTGAGGCATGCTAAGTTTGAGAAGCACTGAACTAGCTTGTTCTATTACTGTCTTCTTTAAGTCCCAACTTGAACTCTTAGACTTAGCTTGCTCCCTTAGTTACATTTCCCATAGTATCCTGTCTCCCTAATTCTACTATGCATATCACTTATTTATTCAAATTTGATCTCTCCCAGGATCCTATGAGCCTAGTGTCTATGTCTTCTCCGTTTGTGTTGTAATTATTCATGTCCTATCTCATGCTGACCTATACTGGATTAGCACTAATTATTTCTTAAATAAATTGATTGAATGAACCATGTGGGCCTCGATTTACTACTCATTCATGGGAAGATTGGCTGGCTTATGCATTCAGTGATCAGCTTTGCTCAGGGTGGCTTGGTTAAATTGTAGAGTGTCTCTGGGCAGAATTTTCCAAAGTTCTTGTTTGGAAAGATCTATAGTGTGTGGGTTAATTCTCATCTCTCCCAACCATTTTTATTCAAGCTCATGTAGTTGCAGATTTTCAACCAAAAAAAAAAAAAAGTTATATAATGTAGTTTACTTTATAGTTTAGATCATAATTTGGAAGAATTACTTTCAAAGTCCTATCTACATAATCTGACCAAAGAACTTGTGTTCTATTGTTTGATCAGACCACTTACTCAACTCTGTATTAATCTCATATTTTTTTGATACATTCATCCACGCATTTGTTCAATATTCACACCTTGCAATAAAATTTACTGTGTCAGAAAAAGTGCTTTAAACACGGAGTAGTAGTATACAGGTCATGGCAGGTACTCATGGTTAGAGCTGTTGTTATTTTTTAAACACACAAAACTGTAACCTAAATTCACACATGTAATGACAGTGGGGTAATTATCCAAGATAAATTTGCTGCACTTAAAGTGCCCTTGTTCCTGAAAGATCTCCTTGAACTTACAACACTTAGAAGGAGATGGGAGGCACTGGAGCTTTGAGCAGAGGTGTGACAGGAACAAGCTTAGCATTTTAAAAGTCTCCCCCTGGCTACTCTGTGGCATAGAGTGAGGAGGGACTAGAGCAGAGGCAAGGAGATCTGTTAGGAGGTGACTGCAATGATAAAGGTTGAGATGATGGTAGCTCTGATCAGAGTGGTAGCACCACAGATGAAAGTATATTCGACTTCTGGATATATTTTGAAGGTAAAGCTGTAAGGCTTTGCTGACAGATGTGAGCTGGAGTGACAGAGATAGAAAGAAGTCAGGGTTCTGGCCTATGCAACTGGTAGATGGGGTTGCTATTCAGTAAGGCAAGGCAAGCTGTGAAAGAAGGCAGGTCTGGGCAGGGGAACAAGGAGGATGGAATATTTCTATTATAAATCATCAGGAGGATCCAATTGGATAAATAACAATAACTTTAACCAATATCTTGGGAATGTTACAAATTGTTTTGAATGTTGTCTTCAATCTGAGTGTGGATGGAGACACAGAACATTCTGTGATTTTAGGTCCTATCAGGATGGGCTAACTGAGATCGACATGCTTCCCTTTGAGGGAGATCATTGCCCCTGGGGACTGGATTCTGTGCTGGTCCTTGGCTCGGGTTTGTTCCTTGTCCTGTTCTGCTTAGGATCACAGAAGAGTGATAATTGCAGGTTGTGCTTCCTGCTCAGGGGGCTTTTGGCTGTGGCTGTATTAGGAGGTACTCACAAGAGATTAGAAAATGCGGGAGGAGGGAGAGACCAGAATATTCTTCCTCTGTCTGACTTGTGCAGTGTCACTAGCAGTGGCTGAACACCCTTTGTCATGACAGCTCCCACTGGACAAGCCTTCTCTGGTTCTGGCCTCTCTCCTGTTGGGCTCTGTTAGAACCACCTCCTCCCTTTGAACTTCTGGCCCAGGGGAATCTCCAAGTTGCTGCTGATACTGATCTCTGGGTTGCCATCTGCTTCCTGTTTGGCCTCTCAGTTTAATGCCTACAGTGATTTCTATTTTTCTGGTTGGTTCCCTCAGACTAAATTTCCTATAGTGAAACAAAGAGGGAATCTAGGGGTAATGTTTTGGTACATCACTTATTGCAAGGTGCCTGAGTGTCTGGCTTGAGCTTATCCTCTTGGCTTGTCTGTGGTCTGATTACCCATCTGGGTGAGACGGGCTATGTGGGTTTTGTACTGGTCTGGCCCTCGTGGAGTTTTATCTACTATTCAGGATGAAAAGGGTTGGCAGTAACCTTAAGACAAAACAGTGCCTCTGATTCTTGAATTTCTTCTCTTCTCTCCTTACTCTACTTAGACATTCATCACAAGAAACTCAGAATTTCCAAGGTTTGCCATTTTATCTTTAGGTAGTTCTGTTTTAGACCCATCTTTTTTTTTTTTTTTTTTAAGATTTATTTTCATTGTTTTTGACAGAGAGAAAGAGACCAAGACAGAGAGAATGGGGAGGGCCCAGAGCAGTCTCCACAGTTGTACATCATTAGTTTTCTACAGTTTTCATTCCACAGGTGGGTGCAGGGCTGCACAGAGTGGGAACCAGTCAGGGGCCTCCCACATGGGAAGCTTGCCCCAGTGAGAACTGAAATGGGGGCACATTCTAGTTCAGCACATGGGTCCACATGGGCTGTGGCCAGGATTCCATCCTTGGACCCCAGGGCTGCAAAATGAGTGCTCAACCTGCTGAGCCATCCGGCATCCCCAGATCCTTATTTTTTATTAGAACACTTTATGTTGAAAACCCCAGCTCAGATTTACTCTGGACTCAAATGATGTATCTGGAATCCAAACAGCCTCTTACCCCCCTTCCTTCCTTTGTACATCTTCTTCAGAGTGGTTTCCGTCCTTATGTAGGTTCTCTCTATGGCATAAGTTGGCTCTCAGCAGCTCATAAAAGCTCAAACAAATCCCAGAATGGAGTCTCCCTGGCCCTGATTGGCTCATGATCCAGCTTTCATTGGTCTGCTTAGGTCATGTTCTCATCCCTGATTGGCCTGCTTTGAGTCATGCTCCCATCCCTGAACTAATTCCTGGGGCTAGGTGAATGGCATGCATTTATAAGCCCAAGAAAATACACAGTACCTGGGATATATTGATTAGCTTAAGAAAACACAGGACTGGATGGAACTGGGAGTGGGGTCAATCCCAGCCAAACCAGATGTCTCAAAAATTCAGAGTGAAGTTAATAAGGGAGAAGGGGGAAATGGGTTCTAGGAATGACTGCAAAAAAAAAAAAAAAAAAAAAAAAAAGTCTCATTTATAAGATTCTAGTGCTGTTATTTCATCCATGTAAGTGAAGTATTCTTGAAAGGTTTACATCGGACAAATTAAGGTTTACAGGGTACATTAACAAAACAAATCACAGGAGCCACAACTCTCAAATTTGGTAACTAAAATAATAGAATAATCAGAAGGAGATAATCTCTGAGTTTTCAAAACTTCTTATGCAGTAATAAAACTATTCTTTATTCAATTATAAATAAATAAATAGGTATAGTCATATATGTCTGGAAAGAGAAGACAAAGAGAAATGAAAAGAAAGGATGGTTTTTTAAAATCCCAGCTTTTGACATAGTACAAACGCATCAGAAAATGAGCTATTCCCTAAAATAATGCACAATTAGAACTGAAACTATCACATCAAATGTGGAAGAAAGGGCTATCAATACCAAAAGAATTGTAGTGGACCCCCATGAGAAATGCAGCCAAAATTTCATTTGATATTTCCATCGCTTCATTTTGCAAAATGGTAACTGTAGCAACTGAATTACGCTGTGAAGGTCTATACCTCCCTATACACCTCAATTTGTGGCAGGTTGTTTATTTGTTATTCTTTTTCATACAGGCCAATGAGCAGTTAAATTGAACAAAGCTTCCCTCAGCCCCTTCTTTTTCCTATTTCTCTTTTTTAGCTTTTGGTTTGGCAGGTGCCTAGATTTTTATCTTTGCACAGGACAGTGAAACGGCAGATGATCTAGTACAAGCAACAACGAGAATAGAATCCCACCACATACAACTGTAACTTAAAAAAAATAAAGTGAACAGTAATTTACTTCATCTTCTTACTATTAAATCGTAGCTCATTATTTGCAAAACAAGAAGAAAGAACACGAGTCTTAGTGAATATGGTTGATTGGTAAATAGGGAGAGGGACTAGACAGAATTCTTTATTTTATTTTTATTTTGGCACATATGGTTTAGTTTTTGTTATTGTTGTTTGTTTGTTTTTGTTTTCGTTTTTGTCCAAGAGAACCTTTGCTTCTTAAGCCTCAGTAGACTATAGGAGGTTTGAAGGAGCTATTGTTCTGATAGAGCTTACCTGTTGAGGTTATTTTTCTGTTAATCACTTATACTAAGCAATTCTGAGATGGCTTTAAAAAAACTTTTTTTTTTAATCTGAAAAGCCACTACAACAGCTATAACAATAAAACAGAGATCCTAGATCGGCCAAAACTGTTGTGAGATTCAGGTTCAACTGGTTCTCTGGCATAATGATTGGGGAAAGGTTTCAGTTAGCTGTTGTAATGAAACACGCCCCTCCTCCTCCTTAGTGGCTAAAACTAACACCCATTTATTATTCCTGACAAGTTCAAACAGCTGCTGGGTGGATCCTCTGATCAGGGCTCCCCCCACTCCTGTCCCTGTGGTCAGCTGGAGGGCTGCTCAGGGCTGGCTGGTCGATGGTCACAGTGGGGACCAAGCAGGAGCTCCATGTGGCCTCTTACTTTTCTATCAGCCTGTCTGGGTCTGTTCACATGGCGGTGGCAGGGATCCAACAGAGAGGAAGCATGCAAGATCCCTTGAGTCTTAGGGTGTGAACCGGAACATTATCTCTTTGGCCTCACTCTATGGGCAAAAGCAAACTCCAATTCCAGAGCAGGGGATCATGCCTCTTGGTGGGAGGCACTACAAACTCCTTGAATGAAGGAGAAAAGAATGGGGGGCCCTATTTGCATCCATGTACCCCAGAAAAGTTGAGAGTGCTCAGCTCCCACAGTAAACACCTTAGTTTTAGTGGGGAGAGTAATGTAAAAATCAACAGTATGTGTGAAAGAAGTTCCCGTCCTCGTTTTAGAAACAATCTGGTTTATTAAAATAGAAACATCTCCCCCCAGGAAATCCTTTTTTAGTTTTCTCATTTCTAGCATTTGTTGACTTTTCCACTCAATGTATAGAGAGAGAAACTTTCATATCAACTTACTTTTTTTTTCTTGGTTTGATTATACTTGAATTATATTTGGTTTTGTTTATTAATACATAACTGTAGAACTTAGGTTTTTAATATCATGGGAATATTTTCTGTTCTTCCTAGTTCATTTTTAGGTATCTTAAAATGAACTGCTACTTATAGTAGAATACTTGAAAGTACTGTGTGAAAAGAAAAGATATGATTCAATTCACTGGATAGGTGAGAGCCTCTTGGTTTTGAGAAGCAGCTAGGTGCTCAGATGTGTGGAGAGCAAGACAAATACACACACACACACACACACACACACACACACACACACACACACACATCCCTGTCCTCATGGAGCTTACCTTTTACTAGTGTGACAGGAAGTCAGCCAACCACAACTGACCATGATAAGCGTTACAAGAATAAAACAGGACATTGGAGAGCTTTGTTAAAACAGAAACAGTTCTACTTCCATTGACAGGAGGTGGAAGAGATGAAAATGAAGCAGAGACTATTAGTAGCTTAAAGAAGAGAAGGCATCCATGTGAAGGGCCAGGGAGAGAGGGCTGAAGCCGAGCAGACCTCGATGAGGCCTCAAGATGCCACCATGGAGTGTCTCAGGCACAGAAACCCACTGGAGCAGGCTCTGTCACCACCCTGCCAGTATCCAGGGAGATTCGCTAATCTCTCGTGTTCTCTTCCTCGCAGTCACAGCCCCCACGTCTGTGTGTGTGGGAGTGGGTGGGGGTGGGGGGTGGGGGGAACAGCTGCCTTCAGGCAGCCAGGATTCACTTTGCCTCAAAGTCCTAACAGTTGGAAGTTTCGGGAATGTACATGCTCCCGGCAGCCTTTTACCATGACTGATGGGGCAGTGCTATGAATCCCCTAGGTCCTTTGCCCCAGTGAGAGCATCTCCCCAGATACTGCCCTGCTCTCCCCATACACATACTCCCCCCACCCCCCACCTCCACCAAACACTGCAAAAATGAGCTGGAGTTGTTCTTCTTGGAGCTTTGCTTGATTTCTCGCCGTCACTTGCTTTTTCTTCTTTTCCTGGTGCCACTTCCTCACTCTTATACTGCTTTGTTCTGGAACACATTCTAATAAATGGCTCTCCCATGAATTCTTGTCTTAGGAGATGGTTCTAAGGTACCTGGTCCTAGGCAGCCAGTTACCCTGGGACATGGGGTGTGAAGAGGGACACGTGAGATACGGTTAGACCTCTCAGGCAAGGTGTGGCAGCCACAGTACAAGCAGGCCAATAATCTAATTTATTTTTTCAAAATATCACTTCATTTGCCAGTGGCAATGGCTAGAAAGAGAATTGGTTGGAGGAGGGCAAGAGTAAAACTTCAAATCAAATCCAGAGCCAGTTATTGTCCCCTGCGCTGCCATTTCAACCAATTTCTTTTTATCTTTTCAGTCGGGATAAAATGATCTACTCTTTGGCTATGCCTCAAAGATGGTGTGAATATGAAAAGGTGATTTGCATAAACTTCAAAGAGCTCTCTAGAAAAGAGCACCCAGTAAAAAACCACTATTATTATTGATCAAAATAAAAATAGCAATGCAAGCTCATAACCAGCCTCTGGAGAATTTTCTTACATTAATGGGGAACTTAAGTGTCATATGAAAGACTAAAGCAACTATTCCTAGGTTTCGCTTTTGTTTCTGCTATTGTTGCTCCTTTGAGTGTGTAGAAGCAAAACAGCTGAGGCAAATATCTGTGCCCCTGTCTGGTTCACCCTGGAGTTACAGATGAGCATCTTTTGAAAAAGAGCAGTGATGAATACAATATTCCAGGGTTTTTTCCCCTTTGGAGTAAGGGATAGCTTATTTTGAATTTAAAAAAATGTTGTAAAATTTTTGTTAAAAAATATTGACTTATGCACCAAATGAACACACACACACAATCTCTGTACAGAGCAAGTGTGTGTGTGTGTGATGTGTACATACATGCATGCTTGCTAGACTCTCTCTGCTCACTGAGAGCTTTTCTCAATCCAATGTATGAAAAGTGACAGATGGATTAGCAGTGGTTGAGAAGCAGTTACACATATCTGACCAGCATGGTTTTGAATGTACGTTGGGTCGTCAGCCAGCCACACAGCAGAACCTTCATTTTAGGATGCTAGAGAAGAATTATCCAATGTCAATGGGACAGGAGAGAGGCAGGGAGTGAAATAGAATCTGCATTTGAGTGGCAGGAGGGAACGATAGAGACAAAGTGGGAGGTGCAGTATCAGTTTCACTTAAGAAGTTCCCCAGTGCCCTCGGACTTCTCATTCTTCTCCATGGAAAGACCATCCTTGACCTTGTATCTTTTGTAGAAATGCTTTCCATAACGTGTCAGTGTAGCTGAAGTTTCAGCCAACTGTCTGAATTTACACAAGAACTCGCTGAAAGCAATGCATTCTGGCATTCAGTTTCAATTGTTATTGTACCTGAGTTTTCATGATAAAAATCTCACCACTGAAACAAATATGTAATGTACAGTGGCCTTCGGGTTATATGTCCATATCTTCAAATAACCCTGTAAATACTTCTTATCTGAATGGCTTTTTGTGGGTTTTTTTTGGAACCACACAGGAGGTACAACCTCAAATGCAGTAAAAAAATGACTTATATACTTAATTGTCAGAAGAATAAATACTTAGGCTCAGCACCTGAAAAAATTACATACTTCAGTGTGACCAACAAATCAAATAGGTCTGTAGGAAAACATGGAAGTGTTTGCTTTTCTATAATAATTCTTTGTCAACACCATTCTGGTACTTCACTGTATACGCTTTAAAATATACTCTGCTTGACAAAAAGAAGTCAAGATCAGCCCAAACAATGCAGTGTAGTATAGACTCTACTATGACGAGGAGACTCTGTTAACTCTCTTTTATTTTATTTTTTCAGGAAGATTCCCGAATGGGATAAGTTGACTCCTCAAATTTCTCTTTCTCTCATTTTTTGCCTGTTTCAGAAGAAAGATACATTTACAGGTCTGTGTTATTAAGCTGGATCCTTGCCATGTCTTCCTATCTCATCCACTGGCCCCTTCATAAAGTTGGGAGATGGTTTCAAGAGTTTGTTCTGAAAATAGTGGAAAGATTGTCAGAATGATATGCAGTATTTCTAGCATTGGCTCCCATACAGATTTACATGTTTCTGGGACTGACTTCCAGCTGCTTGTGCCCGATTCTGGTCCTCATCCTCCCTAGTGCCTCTTCTTTGATGTGGGCTCCCAAGTGGCTCACGCCAACTACTTATAAGCATTCTTCTGCTAACTTTTGAGGGCTACTTCTGCTTTAAAATTTTTAAGGTTTTCAAAATTATAAAAGATACGGATTTCTTTGTATAAAACCAGGGCCTAGAACGTAGTAAGTGCTTAATAAACATACACTGAAAGAATGAAAGAATTAAAAATAATTAGAAATTATAATGTGTAGGCAGAAAAATTAAGAACCACTCAAAAGCCCAACCTACAGAGATAACAGTAATGTCACATCTTGGTTAATCCTTCTAGATATTTTTCTACAATTCAACAAAATTAGAACATTTTGTCTTTATTGTTTTGTGTCATGCTAGCTACCATCCTCAAAATGAACATTGTCCCATGACAAAAATTACTCTTATGCATTATATATTTAATGGCTAGATAACAATCCATATTATAGAATATTGTATGAATTGTTTATGTTTCTATTGTTTGATATGTAGGTTGCTTCTAATCTTTTTGCTTTTGTGAACAATACTGTATTAAACATCCTTCATGTTATTCTTCAATTTTTGCATGCAATTTTAATGATTTCTTTAGGATTGATGAATTCTCAGAAATGAAATATTTGCACTAACGAATCTGCACATTTTAATACCTAGTACACATCATCTGGTAAAGTTTCTCTTTGTCTGAGCGATGAGGCTGACCCATTGAGGATTAGAACTCTGTATTGTAACTTCTTCAGATCTATGTCCTTCAGGACCAATGACTTCTACAACAGATGATCAATATATTATTATTGAATCAAGTACCGTATTTTCCGGTGTATAAGACGACCGGGTGTATAAGACGACCCCCTAATTTTACAGTTAAAACATAGGTTTAGGCCTATATTCACTGTATAAGACTACCCCCCACTTCCGAGGCAACACCAGTTCTTTTTTTAATTAAATTTTTAATGAATGACATTTTTCGAACATACCGTAATATACCGTACATTGATACGATAAATGGAAGGTCTCTTCACAAATGGCAATGCCA
>PVKE010014741.1:0-34494 GCA_004027555.1 Craseonycteris thonglongyai | reverse complement strand
AAAAAAAAAAAAAAAAAAAAAAAAAAAAAAAAAAAAAAAAAAAAAAAAAAAAAGAAGTTGGACAAAATTTTCAGCAACCCTGCCCCCTGTATAGGGATGATCTGTCCAGAGCCAGAATCTTCTGTGGAAGAGCAGTTCTGGGTTTGCAAGACGTTGATCACGGTCCACCAGTGGACCACCAAGCAATTTTGGGGTGACTGCTTGAATTAAGAGAAAAGTGTCTTAGGGATGCCACATTATGCCAGGGCCTAGTGTCTAGACAGCCAAATGTAAAAGAAACACATTTTTCACATGCACATGTACAGCTGCTACATGTGAGAATAGGCTCTTCACAATTGAGACGTCTGTATGTAGTTCAGCAAGTGAAAATGAATAGCTAGTGGACCGTGGCACTTGGAGAAAATTAGAGTAGCCCGTGTCCTGAAAATGTCTGCCCAGGCTGCTCTAGGACATATGCAGTCAGGGCCACAGTTCTTTCTATGGAGTGTGACTGAGCAGATTGGGGTCTGGAGACCTTTCCACGCAGGAATGTGTCAGAGCCACACAATGACTGGCTCCTGGACCATGGTCTATGGGGCATCAGGGCTCTCTGGGAATCTTTCAGGGGAAGTGGTTGCTAAATATGCCCCCTGAGTCACCAAATAAGGAGTTTTCTGATAAAAATCAGCATTCAAAACAGTGGAGGTGTTCAAAAAAATATTCGTTAGATGAATAAACGCATCAATGGGTTCTTTCGGTTTGCAGGGGTGAAGCATTTACCAAGAGTAATGATTTTTGTTTTAGAACAGCCAACCACAAAAATGATTTACTCTTCCTACCTATAGATGGATGACAGAACAGATTGTGTACAGCAGCCCAGGCTGTGCACTGCCCAACTCCAGGGGTACCTTTTATATAGATGACAACACAAATAAAGCCCTCTAGTGTTGGGCCCTAGAATTGCATTCTAAACTTAGGGGCACTTCATTCTGTACTCTGTGGTGGGGGAGGCATGTATCCAGATCCTTCCTACCTTCCATCCATCCATCCATCCATCCACCCACCCACCCATTGGTCCATCCTATCCATCCATCCATCCATCCATCCATCCATCCATCCATCCATCCATCCATCCACCCACCCACCTACCCATCCATCCATCCACCCATCTATCCATCCATCCATCCATCCATCCATCCATCCACCCACCCATTGGTCCATCCTATCCATCCATCCATCCATCCATCCATCCATCCATCCATCCATCCATCCATCCACTGTCTTAGGCCTGGGGATATGGCAGTGAACAAAGGCACCAGCCCAATCCTCAAGCGAAGTATCATCTACTGGAAAAGAAATATAAGTCATGTGGAAATTTAAATTAGTATACATGATGGGGCTATTTACATGGTGCCATGGGAGCTCAAAAGAGGAGTTTCTAATGCTGCCGGAGGGGGAGGCATAGTAGGTCAGGAAAAGCTTTCTGGAAGAAGTTCAGTGAGACATGCAAGAATAGAAAAGATCCAAGCAGCAGAGGTGGGTGGGAGAGCAGTAGGTGCAAAGGCCCTTAAGAGAGAGCACTTAATAACAGGTGAGATGTGTTGGGTAGCAATCATTGTTCTCAGTACTTTATGGATATTTGCCTATTTTCCCTGTAACGCTGCCAACTAGTTAAGCATTATTATCTTCAATTTAAAGATGAGTAAACTGAGGCAAAGTACATGTAAGTAACTTGCCTACGGTTACACTGAGTAGATGATGGAGGAAGAGTCAAGCTTGGGAGGCTAGATGAAGAGCCGGCAGCCATTCCCTGCTCGCTTTATGTATTTGTTTTTACATTTTGAAAGGACTCCAAGATTACAAGTACAGTACAAGTAACATATATTTTAACGTTTTCTGAACTCTTGGGGGGGTCAGTTGCTGACCCAATACCTCATCACCCCCACATACTTTTAGTGTGTATTTTCTACAATCAAGGATTACCTATGAGGCCTGACAGTTAAGTTCATGAACTCATCCTAGAAAAAGTGCTACGGAGCTCATTGCTAAATGTCACTACGGTCACCTTCAAAGTCCTCCCCTTGGGAAGCTGTTCTCCAACACCAGCGCCTAGTCTACCCTTCAAAGCAATTTTGGAACTCTTTCTAGAATGGCCATCAGAGCCATTGCCATACTACTCATGATGTTCTGAATGTCATCAAAATGTCTTCCTTTTAATATTTCCTTTATCTTTTGGTCAAGGATAAAGTCATTAGGGGTTCGATCAGGTGAGTAGGGAGGGTGTTCCAATACACTTATTTGTTCACTGGCTAAAAACTCCCACAGACAGTGCTGTGTGAGCTAGTGCATTGTCATGACGCAAGAGCCGTGTGCTCTTTGTTCACAAGAAGTTCAGGTTGTTTTTGTCTTAACTTCTTCAAGCAGCCTGTTCAGCACTTCCAAATAGTCAACTTGGTTGATTGTTTGTCCAGTTGGTACAAATTCATAATAAACAACCCCTCTGATATTAAAAGAGTTTAGCAACATCGTTTTGCTTCTTGATTTGGACTGATGGAATTTTTGGTCATTGAGAATAGGCTGGCTTCTATTGTGCACTTTGACACTTTATTTTGGGGTCATGTTGGTACACCCATGTTTCATCTTTAGTGATGACACAGCCCAAAACATCATCTTGTGTCTCCAAAAGGTCTTGGCAAACTTCAACTGTCCTTTGCTTTTGTTCACCGGTGAGCTCCTTCAGGACCATTTTTGCACATACCTTTCTCATGCCAAGATTTTCAGTGAAGATTTTCCTAACTGTTTCTACATTGATGTTTACTTGGTCTGCTATGTTTCTCAGTCAGCCGACGATTTTGACACACACTTTGAAGTTTTCCAATGATTTGGTCAGTTCTGCTCATGACTGGTCACCCTGACCTCTCTTCATCAGTGACACTTTCTCACCCCATAGAAAAACGTTTAATCCATTTGGACACTGCCATGTTCTTGATGGCATTATCCCCATCAACTTGTACTTAACATGCCCCTGATTTCACTTCCATTCTTGCCAAGTTTAACAAGAAATTTAGTGTTTGTTTATTGCTCTAATTCAAGCTCTGACATTCTCAGGCCGGCACACAAAAACATACAACAACAATAATGAACGCCATTCGGCAAGACACCACCACACGTTGAGAAGGACATAGCTGTGAGATACTGATATATTCAGTTATGACACCTTCCCAGTGTTGCCAAAATAAGTGTGTGGTGGCAAGTTCACAAACTTAATTGTCAGACCTTATATAACCAAAATATAAGCAGCAAAATCAGGAAGTTAACGTGGATGCATTATTGCCAGTGAATGCTCAGCCTTCACTCAGATTTTGCCTGTGGTTCCAATAATGTTCTTTAGAGCAAAAAGAGCCAATGCAGGGCCACCCACCGTGCCTAGATGTCTTGCCTCTTTGATTTCCTTTACTCTGGAACAGTTTGCTTGATGTTTGTAACCTTGACACTTACAGAGACCTCAGGCCAGTCGTTCTGTAGACACTTTCTCGATGTGGGTGTTTATGACTTTTTCTCTGATTACATTTGGGTTTTGTACCTTAGGCGGATGGCCTTGTGTTGTCTGACAGGCTTCTGAATTTTACAAAAGTGAAGCCATGCGAACAGTGAGAGTTTATTGCAAGCTTGTATGTGCTGGGCCCTGTCTGCGTGGGTTCTGGTTGCATGTTTGGCTGTTCCCCTTTATAGTATGAGCTGACCAAGGCTTGGGAGGATTTATTTAAGCTGGACTTTGCCACATGCTGGTATGAGGACAACCCAGGATTCAGGCTCTGCTCTGAACCTCTCTGATCTCTTGCCTGCCTGACGACCCTCCTGGGTCTTGCGGGTGAGAGAAACTGGCTGCCTGGTCCATTCATCCGGCTACCACATTCCCCGTAGACCCAGCCCAGGGGTAAAGGTAAATTTTTTTAAATTAAGAATTCAAAAGAATTAGGAGGGAAAGCCGGGACGGCTCAGCGGGTTGAGCGCTCACTTTGAGGCCCCGAGGACCGAGGATTGAATCCCGGCTCCGGCCCAGGCAGGACCCACATGCTGAACTGGGGAGTTCCCACAGTTCGGTTCTCTAGCTGTCTCTGTCTCTGTCTCTCTCTCTATCTGTCAAAAGTAAAATAAAAATAAATATGCACTGAAGATAAAATAATTACTCTCTATAAATATAAAAAATAAAAAAAAAAAAGATATAAAAAAAAGAATTAGGAAAAAAATATATAGCCAATAAGGTACAAGATTATGACTAACAATAGAGAAGAATAATTAATGTTATGCAAAAGGGATAATAGAACCAATAACAACAGTTTGAGAAGATTAGCTTACTGAAAAAGTATGGCTATAAACAGTCACGCAAACAAGATAAAAAGCCATATGAAAGATTATAATGAAAAAGAAACAGGAAATAAAATAATCAGTTAAAGCCTACAAGCACCCAGAAGCTTAGGGATTTAAATAGTAAGGAAAAAATAAAAGAAAGGGGTTAAAAAAAAGGCTTGACCTTAAAGTAAAGCCAGAAGCCCTGGTTTTTAATAGTGGTAATAATTATAAAAGTAAAATGCAAAAGAAAACATTAAAAGATGATTAAAATATAGAAGATAAGAAGAAAGGTAAAAAAGGCAAAGAAGCTTGAAAATTAAAAGAAGAATGGGAAGAATAAACTAGATTAACCAAAATAAGGCAAAGTAAACCTAAATGGACAATTTAATAAGTGAGGGGGAAGCTGGGATGGCTCAGCAGGTTGAGCACTCGCCTTGCAGCCCCCGGGGTCTAAGGATCATATCCCAGCCCTGGCCTGTGTGGACCCACATGCTCACCTGGGGTGCACCCCCAGTTTGGTTCTTGCCGGGGTGAGCTTCCTATGTGGGAGGCCCCCAGCCCAGTTCCTGCCCTGCTCAGCCCCATGCCCACCTGTGGAGTGAAACTATATTGAAAACTGATGATATACAATTATGGCGACTGCTCTGGGCCCTCCTCCTTCTCTCTGTCTCTTTCTGTCTCTCTGTTTCTCTCCTCTCTGTCAAAAACAATAAAAATAAATCTTAAAAACAAAAACAAGTGAGAAGAGGTCGACAGCTTAAAGCACCAGAGATGTAATTATGAGTAGGTAAAATCCATGTGTCAAGTTTGACTCTATGTCTGTTATCATTATTGTTGTTGTTGTCATTATTTCAAGTGCTAAAAGGAGTCAGCAAGTCCAAGACACTGACTCAAGGTCTGAGTTCCTTGCAAGGTCCTGAGCCTCTGACTGGTCACGCGTGGGCCTGGGTGGGAGGAGGGAGAGCTGGGGGTCTGGCCCCTGTCAAGGTCACGCCTGAAAGAGCCGCAGCCCACATCAGCAAGGCTTTGTGGGGAGGTAGGCAATACACGCCTCAACTTCCCAAAGGGGAAAGAAGTTAGAACTGCTGAAAATAAGATCTAGCTGTCAAAAGTACATGGAATTAGCTGCCTAAACTGTGAAACGTGTCATAGTTATATTCGCTCTGAGACAGTGCAAGAATAGAAACGATGTCAGAGATAGAAAATCCAAACCTCTCCAGTCGCCGTGGCCAAGGGGCCCAAGATCCTGCAAATGCTCTAGAGTCCTTTGCTTATGGTCCACAGACCGGCAGGGCCTTGTCAAGGCCTCAGCTGGTCCCAGGTAGAGGGATACCAGAGAGGAAACTGATTTATGATGCTCCACTGGCATTTCTGCTGCCGAGGGCACTGGGGCTCCTGTCTTTACTGGGACAGGTGGAGAACCGGGCTATCTCCAGAAGACAGCAGGGCAGGCAAGCCTCTGCGTTAGAGACGCTGTATTCTTGCCAGGGCTGCCAGGAGGTTTACCTGTCCTGGTGACATTGGGACCTGGCTTTGTGAGAGCCTTGTTCTGTGCAAACTGGGTCAGTCTGCACAGGTGTGCCTTCAGAGGTCACAAGTTCCCAGGTTACAACCTCTGCCTGGGGAATCTGTGTTTGTTCATTCATTCATTCATTCATTCAGCAATCATTTGTAAATACTGAGTGCTTCTGGGGTGTCAGCCATGTGCTAAGTGCTCAGGGGGGAACAAAACAGGGCATGGCCTTGCCATCCAGGAGTCTATAATCGATGGCCCGCAGGGCACTATAATGACAACTGACGATTCTGCCCAAGCTCTTGGAAAGGGGACATGGGCAGAGGGTGGGGCTGAGGGTCTCTACTTCAGCTCCTGCCTTTGTTTTTTAATGGCTTTCAAAAACATAAACATAATACAAATGAAGCTTCTATTATGGAAAATTTCAAACATATACTCAAGTAGACAGAAAAGTGTAATGAGAACTCCCCAAATATTTCACACTAGCTTTAACAGTTAAAGACTCAGGGCTTATCTTCTTTCATTCCCTACTCCCACCCACTCCTTCCTGGGCATGGGTTATTTTGAAGTAAATCCGAGACATCATACCATTTTACCCAGAATATTTCAGAATGCATCTCTAAACAACACGAACTTAAAAAATAACCACAGTACCAATAACACCCCTAACAATTGAATAATTCCTTAGCATCATCCAATAATTGATCTGTGCTCAATTTTTTCTGATTGCCTTTTAAACTTTCCTTCCCAGAGTGTTTGTTTCAAACACAATTCAAGTAAGCTCTACACATCGCAATTGGTGATACTGCGTTAGTCTCTTGGAAGCGCTCCCCTCCCTGCTTGTTTTCTCCTTGTCCCTTGTTGAGAAATGGGGTCATTCATCCTATTTGGATTTTGGGGTTTTTATGTGCACTGAGTTGTTTTCCCAGGACCTCTCAGTCCCGTGCTTTCTTGTAAATCAGGAGATCTAGAGACTGGTTAGAGCCAGGCTGCCCCTCTTCAGCTCCCATATTGCCCCAAATGACTGGGTAATGGCAAAGCCCACAAACAGCCTCCTGAGTACAAGAGCAGCCCCCAGCTCACAGCAACTCACCGTTTGCTCCTTCTATTTCCAGATGGTGAAGACTAAGGTTCTCCTAGTAACAACCCAAACTAGCATTTATGAACATCTGACAAGCTGCCCCCAGGGTTATGGTACATGGAACTGATATATTTCCATGGAAACACGTAGTTTCCAACATAGAAACTTGCCCCGAATCAGTATTCAAAAATGCAGTGCATGCATGACTCCTGGTGGCAATGAAGGATTTCATAGCAATGACATTTGGGGGGTAAATGGAGGGGTAACAGGCACAATATTTAATAGTCAAGACCGCCTGGCCAGACCAGCTGGAGCAGAGCTGATCACACTTAGGCTGCCCCTGCCCCACTGAGTATCAGCCCTGGTGTCTCTCATGTTTAATGCAGGCGGGCCATCCTTGGAACAATGAAAAATCTCTTGTAATTCCCTGAGGGCATCATAGGAAAAGACAAAAGTATTTTCAATCAGAAGGTCAATGGAAAAGTGTTTTAAGAAGCATCGGCCTGCTCAGTTCATGTAAAGTAAATAAATAAAAAAATTGCTCCATGTAAAATTTTATAATGTAGTTTAATTTTTTTAGAGAACTGTCAATTTACAAAAGTACATGGTTCAGCTCAATTCTTTTTTCATATATAAATATCAATTTGGTACTTTTATGATATGAAAGGATTTCTGGAACTAGAACCCTGATTTAGACCTATAGTAGAGACCCAGTTCAGAACTCCTTGAGTTGAGAGGACCCCTAAGGGACCAGTGTGACGTAGACTAGGGGCTCTGGGCTTTACTTCCTGTGGGCAGGTTAAGCGGAACACCCTCCTTCTCACTGCCAAGTTTACCCTGGCAGCACCTCCAACTATAAGAAGGAGATCATAGGATGCGGAGTCAAGCCTCTGGGTTCTTGGTTGGCTGTCTCACTAGCCATGCAGCCTCAGGCTAGTTGCTAACTTTTGTTGAGTCTTAGCTTTCTTATCTGTGATGTGGAAATAACAATAAGAGAAAAAGAGACAGCGCACATAAAGGAGCTCAACAGATGTTAGTTCTCTTCTTGGACCCCTCATTAGGCCACATCTATCTACAGTAATTATAATATACTTACCTCCAGCTACGCTGCCCAGCATTAACCCCTGCTGTTGGCGTACGGAAGTGGACTTACAGAGCACCCTTGAGTGAGCTACAGGCAATCCTAGAACCTCTGGGGACAGGCTCTGACACTAAGTTTATCATACACTCCATATCAACATCACCCAAGCTTCGTGCAAATGGAGGACTGGTCTCTGGGCTCATGCCAGGTCTCAGAAGAGCTCAGTCCTCCAACCTACTGCCTGCAGTCCCTACTGCTCTTCCTTCCTTCCTTTCTGCTCCTGCTCACCTCAGCCAAGTCCTCGTCGGCATTCTTTTGTGTGGGAGGCCCGGGCTCCTACACAAGACACGTTTTGGGTGCCTGCTTCCCAAAGATCCTCTTGAATACAGCTCTCACTGGTGAAGTGGAAATGACTCCATTGATCCTGTCTCCTGTTCTGTTAGCTGACTGGTCCAGAGATAAACACCTGACCCAAGAACGGCCAACCAGATTCTTTTCGTGAGGCATTGTTGTTTGTTTTTCTCTAAGCAATACAGAAGGAAGTTGCCACTGGCTGTGGAAAGCCAAGCTGAAGGTCATACTGACTATGGCTGCCATGTTGGGTCATGTGCAAGCTCATAGGCAAAGAGAAACTGGTCTGAGGAGAGCAGGAGAGAGAGCAGTCCACAGAGAGACAAAGACAGGCGTGGGAACAATGGCCCCCCAAGAAAAGGAGAAAGTGGCTCTGGTTCCTGTTGGCTTTTCCATTCTTGTAAAGTTGAACCTCATCTTTTGTACTGGGTTCTGTGGGATTCTGGCATCCTTACAATATCCCCTCTTGATTTGAACAAATTTGAGTCACTTTCTGATCTTCGCAATCAAAGCAACAGTGACCAGGGAATGAAACAAGGATATCTACTTTCACCACTTCTATTCAACATCGTAATAGAAACCCTTGCCAGTGCAATAATGCAAGGAAATACAAATAGAAGGCATAAAAATGGGAAACAAAGGACTAAATTGTCTTTAGTCACAGATGGCAGGATTCTGTGCACAGAAAATTCAAAGGAATATACAATTGGATCTAATAAGTGAACTTATCAAGGTCACATGATACGGAGTGACCATGCAGGAATAAGTTGTTTTTAAACATACTACCAATAAGCAATTGAAAAATGAAATTACAAACCATTGGTTATTAAAATAGGATCAAAGCATTAAATACGCAGGAACAAATGCAATGAAAATATGTGTAAGACCTCTGTACTAAAAATTACTAACTGTTGCTGGATTGCTTTAAGGAATATCAAAATAAATGAAAAAATTAGGACATGTTCAGAGCTTGAACAATTTAAGGTGTCAGCATTCAGGCGTCAGTGATCTCCAAATTTTCTATAGTGACAATGCAATCTTAACCAAACTCCTACAGCCTCGTTGTAGAATAGACATTGACAAACTGATTCTAAAATTTATGTGGAGATGCAAAGGACTTAAAATAGTCAAGACAATCTTTAAAAAGTACAAAGTTAGGAAGGCTTACGCTAGCAGATTTTAAGACTTAGCATAAAGCTACAGTTATTTAAGACAGTGTGATATAGGCACAAGGAAAAACAATTAGATCAATGAAACAGCATAAAAGTCTGGAAAAGACCCACATTTCTACAGTCAATGGATTTGTTTTTTTTAAGCACCAGTACAATTCATTGAGAGAATGAAAGGTATTTTTAATAAATGACATTAGAGTAACTCTTAAGCATGTGGACCATAGACCTAAATGGGGAAGCTAGAAGTATAAAACTTCTATAGGAAAATATAGGAGAATATCATTATGACCGTGAAGTAGCCATATATTTGTTACAGAGAATGGAAAAGGACAAATAAAAGGGAAAAAAAGATGAACTAGTCATCATCAAAATAAAAAAAATTTGCTCATTTAAAGACAGAAAAATTAGGGATGCTGGAATAGCCCTGAGGTTGAGCCCTTGCCTCACAATTTGAGGTCTGGGGTTCGATTCCCAGCTCTGGTTTCTGCAAACCCATATGCTGAACTGCGGCTCAACTGGTAGTAACCAGGATGCTCAGCAGTGAAGGTTCTCACCTCCCATGTGGGAGGCCCCCAGTCCGGGTCCTGCCCAGCACAGCCCCACATCCACCTGTGTGGAATGAAACCGTTATAACTAATAACGTACAACGATGGAGACTACTCTGGGCCCTCCCCTCTCCCCTCTTCTCTCTTCCCCCCCTCCTTTCCTTCTCTCAAATAATAAAATGAATCTTAAAAAAAAAAAGACAGGAAAATGGAAAGAAAACCCACAGAATGGTAGGAGATAATTGTAATGCATGTATCTGTCCAAGGACTTGTATTCAAGATATATAAGAAACCCTACAAATTAAGATAAATAAGTAAATACATACATACATAAATAAGTAAATGGCAATGACTTAGATAGAAACTCCACAAAAGAAGATATGTGAATGGCAAATAAATACATGAAATGGTGCCCAGCTTCATTAGTTATCAGGGAAATACAAATTAAAACCGCAGTGAGAAACCACAATGTCTTAGAATGGAGACAGCTACAAACACTGACAATCCCGAGCATTGCCCAGGCTGTGCAGCAACTGGAACTTTGATGCCTTGCTGGAGGAGTGTGGACTAGTGTAACCACTTTGAGAAATTATTGGGCTGTCCTTAATAAAGTTAAATATACACCTGTCTTAAGACCCAGAGCTTTCACTCCTGTGTACACACCCCAGAGAAATGAATCCATACATACACACACACACACAACTTGTTTAATGGGAAAGCTGGGATGGCTCAGCGGGTTAAGCGCTCTCTTTGAAGCCCCGGGGACCAAGGATCAGATCCCGGCCCCGGCCCATGCAGACCCATATGCTGAACTGGGGTGTGCCCCCAGTTCAGTTCTTGCCAGGGCCTATGTGAGAAGCTCCCGGCCCAGTTCCTGCCCTATGCAGCCCTGTGCCCACCTGTGGAGTGAAACTGTATGGAAAACTAATGCTGTCAACTGTGGAGACTGCTCTGGGCCCTCCCTTTTATCTCTGTCTCTCTGTGTCTCTGTTTCTCTCTGTCTCTGTTTCTCTCTGTCAAAAATCAATAAAATAAATCTTTAAAAAAACAAAACAAAACAAAACAAAAAGACTTGTCTAAGTACATTCATAGCAACTATTTTTTTTTTTTTTTAATAATTGTTGAAAACTGGAGACAACCCAAATATTTATCAACAGAAGGATGGATAAGCAAATCATGGTCATACTTCTCAGCAATAAAAAGAACAATCTGATATAGAAGCGTTAATGAATTTCAAACATATTACGTTGAGCAAAATAAGTCAGATACCATGGAGTTCACTGTGTGATCCCGTTTATAAGATATTCAAGAACCAGCAAAACTAATTTGATGGTGATGGAAGTCAGAAGATGGTTACGTCTGAGAGGGTTGGATGTTGACTGGTTTGGGGCCTTCAGGAGCCCTCAAAATACAATGGAAATGTTCTACATCTTGGTCTAGTTGATAGTCAAGTGGGTGGACAGATATATAAAAACTCATTTTTATGGACTAAATTCTGCCCCTCCTTTTCAAATTCATATATTGAAGCCCTGACCCTCAATGTGATGGTATTTATATAAGGGATCTTATTTATTTATTTATTTATTTTTTATTGTTTTGACAGAGAGAAAGAGAGAGATACAGAGACAGAGAGAGAACTGAACTGGGGGCACTCCCCAGTTCAGCACATGGGTCTGCACGGGCTGGGGCCGGGATTCAATCCTCAGTCCCGGGCGCTGCAAAGTGAGCGCTTAACCCACTGAGCCATCCCGGCTTCCCCCTATAAGGGATCTTTGGGAGATAATTAGGTCTAGATGAGGTCATGCGGGTGGGACCCACATGAAGAAGAGCAAAGACCAGAGCCTCGCTGTCTGCCATGTGAGGACACGCTGAGCAGGTCTGATGGCCTTCTGAGAACCCTACCTTGCTGGCACCCTGAACTAGGAATTCCAGCCTCCAGAACTGTGAGAAGATAAATGTATTATTTAAGCCCCAAGTCTATGGTATTTTGTTGTAGCAGGTCAAGCCAACAATTAATCCAGTTGTATACCCAAGATTTGTACATGTTGTTGTACAGAGGTTAGTTGGTTGGATATTTATGGTATTATTCTTGGCTCTTGGGGCTTAAGCCAAATCAGAGGCAACAGGAAGCAGTTATACATATAATTACATATAAGTAAAATAGGTCCTTGTTTATATAATCAATCAATCAATCAATCAATCAATCAATCAATCAATCAAGTCCCTATAGGCCAGGGGTCTCCAAACTACGGCCCACGGGCCACATCCAGCCCGCGAGGCCCTCTCATCCAGCCCGTGGAGACCTTTTTATCTGAATAAAATAATATTAAATAAATAATTGAAAACAACATCTATGTTTTGATTTTTATTTATTTGGACCTCGAGTGTGTAGTCGGCCCCAAACTGCTGTTAGATAGTTAATGCGGCCCGTGGGCTGAAAAGTTTGGAGACCCCTGCTATAGGCAAAGCAGTGTCAGGAAACAAAAGGGTGCCTTACGACCTAATTCTGGGACAGGATGACTAATCCATACTTCCTTAAAGCAGATATGGGAACATTGTTTTCCCATAACCATCCAGGGCTTTGTGAAGAGTGTGGAGTTTCTAAGAATTTAGCTTAAGGAAATAATGAGGAATGAGCATCAGGATTTTGCCACAATATTTATGATAGTGTGGTTTACAAAATAGCAAAAATATAAAACTCCCTTGGGTCAGAGATTGCTGCTGCCTCCCCCCTATTCTTTCTCCTTTCTGCCTTATTTACTGGGGGGGCGGGGGGGGGGAGGCAGAAACAGACCTGGTTTAAAAATGGCACATATTTCCCAGCTTCCCTTGCAGGTGGAAGTGGCCATGTGACTCAGTTTTGGCCGATGAGATAGAAGAATCAGTTGTTGGATGGGCTTCTGAAAAGCTCCTTAAACGGAGGTCAGACTAGGCTGGCATATACCGTCTCTCCAGCCCTCCTCCCTTCCTTGGCCTTCTTCCTTTTCTCCTGAATTGTGGCTATGATGGTTGGAGCTCTGGCAGTCATCTTGACAGAGGCAGAGTAGAGGCTAGAAGGAGCCTGAATCGCTAAAGGCACGAGGAGCTATGATTACAACCCTCTGGACTTCTTTCACACAGAGCCAAGTAAACCTCTATCTTCTAAGTTGTTATCTGGTTCTTTCCTTCCTTTCCTTTCCTTTCCTTTCCTTTCCTTTCCTTTCCTTTCCTTTCCTTTCCTTTCCTTTCCTTTCCTTTCCTTTCCTTTCCTCTTTCCTTTCCTTTCCTTTCCTCTTTCCTTTCCTTTCCTTTCCTTTCCTCTTTCCTTTTCTTTCCTTTCCTTTCTTTTCTCTCTTCTCTTCTTCCTTTTTCTTTGTCTTTATTTTTTGGTTACACACAGCTATATTCAATCCTAACCCAAATGTCCAACCACTGGAGCACAATTAATAAACCACAATCCAAGCATACCATAGATAATTTTATAGCCATTGAACGATTGTGTAGAAAAACATTTAGTAACATGGAGAAGTATTTGTGGTATACTGTTAAGTAGTTAGCAAGACCAAATGTATAGAAAGATCCTGTTTTCTGAGAGAAAATATGCATAAAGAATATAGAAACAAACAAGAAGACTTAAAACAAACACAATAGATTGAAACCCCTCTGGCTGGTGGCGGTACAGTGATTTTTCTTTTCTACTTATCAATGTAAGTGATATCCACAATTTCCTAATTCGTTACAGAAAGGTAACAATGGGGTTATTTTTTTAAAAAGGGAATTGTGGAGGTTTTTAAACACGAACCACTAAAATCTACCTTAAAAACAAACAAACACATGGAGACTTTGCCAAAGGCCCCGCGACACCTTGTCATGCAGGCCCTCCTCATGATTTGCTCTTCTCACCTTGTTCTCATGGCTCCTGGGGTTATCTGTGCTGCTGTTTGCCAAAGACGAGTTCCACTCTGGGGTAAATTCAAGGCCAGGGGCTCTTTTACAGATTTTCCATTTTCCAGTGAATCTGTGAAATGTAAGAGATGGGGAGAGTTACAAAATCTCCCTCTTTTTAGGCAACTGTCTCTATGACTAGGTCTCCCAGGCAGTGGAATGAGGAGGAGTGTTCTTCCTCTCATCCCCCAGGGCGAATTTGCCACACCTTGTGCTGCAGTTGGTGACCTGGAATGACCTTGCTATGAAACTTATACTTGTGATGCAAGAAACTTCATTCACATGCATGTGTATGTACACCTATGTGTACATACAAGTACATACATACACAGTCAGTGGAAAAAAGAATTGGAAGTGAGATTGCAAATGTAGATACAAACCTGGTTGCTATCTTAGATGGTGATAAAACCGTAACCGTTGGTCTTCCTGTTATTGCAGAACAAAAAGCGTTTGTAGCTCACCAGTCTTGTAACATCTAACTTTACAATGTCCAAGTCCTAATCAATATTGAAGAAGTTACTTCCTGCAGAGGATCAGATCACCCATAAGTGAGTGGGCTTGTTAGCCAATGCTCTAGTGTGATTTTGAAAGGGTGCCCATCTAGGACACGAAATGGGGACTGCTCACCTTCCAGACCCCAATCACAAACCTCAAGTGCAGCGCAGGAGCCTGCTTTTGTTGTTTAGGGGATTAGAAAGTGGATGATCTTTGTGTTGAATAAGAATCAACACTGCCTCACATGTGTTATTTTGTCATACGTTCCTTTAGAACCGGTTCATTTTTCCAGTTTTGTAGCAAAATAGATGTTCTAGCCAGCTTTTATTTAACCGTCTCATCTTTACAACTAATCCATATGTCCCGGGGAAGATGAGTAAGTCTCATGACTAACTCATATTCCTAAAATTATTTAAGACAAAAAATAACTTTTTTTTTTACTCCCAAAGCACAGCGTTTCCACAGCAGCCCGATGCCAGGCAGCGCATTTTGTTGGCAAAGCCCAGGGCACCATTTTTCCCCTGGACTCTGGACTGGGGCCGGGGTGGGGGTGGCGGGCGTGCTGGGCTGTCCTGGGGAGTTAGCTGCAGGGGACTGAAATGAGGGAGTGACTGTAAAACTGAATTGTGAAGCTGGTGAAAATACTGCTGGTCAATGTAGATGGCAGCTCTGAGGGTGGCAGGACCTGCAGTGACGCCTCTTCTAGTCTACACTGTCGCCAGTGTTCTCCACTCAGCCTGGAAGCCACACGCTTGAGACTCTTTCCCCACAGATCCTGTTCCCCTCTCCAGCCCCAGCTCAGACACAGCCCCACACCTTTGCTCTTGCTCAGAAAGACCCCCAGCCCTGACCCCGGGCAGCTGTATCTGCTTTCCTCTCTGCTTGTAGCGCTCGAACCCTGTCCAATGCGGCCACCGCTAACAATATCAGGTGCGGCTGTTACATACTTGGCGTGGCTAGTGTGACTGAGAAAGCAGATTTTTTTTTTATAGATTTATTTTATTGTTTGTGATAGAGAGACGGGGGAGGGCCCAGAGCAGTCTCCACAGTTGTACCTCATTAGTTTTTGACGTGGTTTCATTCCACACAGGTGGGCGGGGGCCATGCAGGGCAGGAGCTGGGCTGGGGGCCTCCCATATGGGAAGCACGCCCCACCCCCTGCTTGAGCCAGGGGCTGATCCAGGGGGTGAGAACCGAGCTGGGGGCCTCCCACATGGGAAGCACACCCCAGTTCAGCATATGAGTCTGCCTGGGCCAGGGCCAGGATTCGATCCTCAGTCCCCAGGGCTGCAAAGTGAACATTTAACCTGCTGAGCCATCCCAGCTTCTCCATATTTTATTTTTTAAAACGTAAATTAACTTTAAATATAAAAACTGGTACTCGATTCAGTTATTGGAACAATCTGGATACGTAAACTGACTTTTATGACTGCACATTTTATAACACCTAAATCCAGATTATTTCCAATGAAAGTGTAGCATGTAAATTGAGGGGCTGTAAGTATAAAGTAGTCAATCGATCTCACAAACTTAGTACAAGAAATTTGCAATATACTCATCACTAATGTTTATGTTGATTATTGATTATATGATGAAATAATAATGTTTTGGATGTACTATGTTAAATAAAGTGCATTCTTAGAGTGAATTTTACCCATTTCTTTTTGCAATTTTAATGTGGCCACTGGAAAATTTAAAATGACCTGTGTGGCTTGCCTTGTATTTCTGTTGAACAGAGCTACTCTAGCTCTGGCCCGCTTCTCCATCCACACCGGCTTTGGGACTAGAAGGATCTGAACTCTAGTCCAAGCTGTCCCACTCACTAGTTGTGTGCTTTGGGATGAGTGACTCAGTCTTTTTGGGTCTCAGTTGTTCTTTTTTTTTAATCTGAAAAATGGGTATGGTAAGAACATCCTTGAAATGCCTGCCTGACAGAGTCACCATATCTATAACACCTAGAAATGCCCAGCCAAGTTAGCTCCCATTCTCTCTGGCCACCTACATCCGTTAAGACTCATCTAAAATACCTGTGGAGGATTTCCCCTAACGACCCCAGGACGGGCTACTTCTTTGTCTTTACATCTTTTATAAGTGTTGACACATTGACAGTGATGACATTGTGGATTTCTCAAGGGCAGAGGCTCCAACTTTCTTTGTGTGAGAGTTTTTTAGTTTGTGGAAAAATTAAACCTACAGTTGGGAGTGTAATGCAATGTACCAACTACCTAGCTCCCGTGACTGTAGTACTTAGAGCGTTGCATTCCTCTTGCTTGCACGGTACTTGACTCGTCATTTTGTGATTGTTTGTGGTAGGTGGCAGACAACCCCACATGCTTTGTGGTTCCTCCCATCAAGCGATGGAGTGAGTTCTCCATCTGCTTCTATCTGGGCTGGCCCTGTGACCGCGTGGGTCCTGAGGCCTGGTGGCTTCTGCTCTTGTTCTCTGCTGCCTGGGGACAAGCTCGAGCCAGCCTGTTGGAGGATAAGAGACCACATGGAGCAGAGATGAGCAGTCCCAGCTGAGGATCTTCTTGGGCCACCAGCTCTCTAGCCTCCAGAGAGGCCAGCGAGGTTCTCCTCGACCCTCCAACCCCAGATGGGCCACCAGCTGATGGCAGAGGTCAAGGCGGCCCAGACACAGGAGCCACCCAACCAACCCCCCGAATCACGGGAAATGATGAGCGTTGCTGTTTTATCTCTGTTTTGAGGGTGGTTTAGCATAGGGCAAAAGGCTACGTGGTACAGTTTAGTGAAGCTCTTACTGACAGAGTTCGTGAAGGCCTTGGGTCTGTAGCTGGGTTGCCCCCTCCAGCCTCACTCAGGGTAGCATCCTGTTTGGTGGCAGCTGCTGTACCCCAGCAACAAAGACACGGTCACACACCCACAGCCCCAGCATGCTGTCCACTCAGCCAGGTGAGCAAGTCACAAGGAGTCTGTAGCTCAGACACCCGCCGTTTGTAACCGTTTCTAAACTCTTCCTGCTCAACAATTCTACTGTGAGCAGATAGAAGGTGTAAGGAAGTGGTTTAAAAGATGAAGGGTTCCTGAAGCAAGGTCTTCCCAAGCTATGAATCCCATGTAGTTTTGGAGCGGCCACAACTCTGGCCTGTGGCGACAGAGAGACTAGGAGAGCACCTCATACCCCCAAACATGGGGGGCTCCAGGCCTCCCTCCTTGGGGGCATGCACATCTGGGGCTGTTCTGTTGAGTCCTAAAACCAGACCATCTTTTTAAAATAAAAGCCAGGGGAAGCTGGGATGGCTCAGTGGGTTAAGCGCTCACTTTGCAGTGCCGGGGACCCAGGATCGAATCCCGGCCCCGGCCTGTGCGGATCCATATGCTGAACTGGGAGCTCCCCCAGTTCAGTTCTCTCTCTGTCTCTGTCTCTGTCTCTCTCTATTTCTGTCAAAAACAATAAAAAAATAAAAAAATAAAAAATAAAATATAATAAAAGCCAGCCTATTGCATAATGTGGGTCAGCCTCTGTCCTGAAGTAACTACTTCATCATACTAGAGGGGCCTTGAATTCTTTAGATAACAGCTTCAAAAGGTTCTGCCTTGTTGGACTTATGCTGGATGATGTTCAGTGCTTTTTGTTCTTCTTTCATTTACTTCCCTGGTACTGACCTGCATTTGGTTCCTGGAAGTCTCTGGCTTTGCCTTTGCTTCTGCGTTTCATGGCGCTACTGAAGATGGAGTTTCTCTGAATTGGGATGTAATCACGGGGTTCTTCGTCTTGGATCTGGTCAGGGTGGGGCATCTTCTCTTCTTCTGCGAGTAACGCAGGTCTCACCCTGGCCAGTTCACCAGTTTCCCATGAACCGCTCATTGATTGCTTCCGGGGCTTTTCCAAATCCTCAGAGTCCCTGGTCTCCAGGAAAATAGGTCTGGCTGTTGTTTCTCAACAGAATGACTAGAGGTCAGTAAGCTCCCCAGACTTCTCCGGTTTTGAGAGCTTTGAAGTAGAAAGAGAACAATTTTTAGTTAGGGTCATGAGGCTACGTATTCCACTCAGATGATGGTGTTCCACTCCCGTTCAGAGCTGATGAAATTTGGGATGATCTGCCCATCCTGATAACTGCCTCTTTGTCAATGAAAATTAGTTTAACCACTGCAATTGGGAGGCATTCATGTATCATTTTCTAATTGAGGTTTGTTTATTCTATTCCTAGGATGCACTTTTGGGGAAAAAGCTGAGAGTGGCTTGTATAACTAATTTTCAAGCAAACATTTTCTAAATAATTCAGGAGAAAAGAAGTAGCAAACAAACAAATGAACAAACAAACCCCAACAACAGCAACAACAAACCAGTGAGAGGGATGCCAGGAATCCAAAGCAAGGGAAGGGAAGATATAGGGACACACAAGGAAAGAGTCCCGGGAAGAATGGAAAGGGTCATCAGTGAGTGACAGGTCCTGCGACCTGAGTTAGCAAGCGGGTGTGGTTACAATAAAAGTGGACTTGTTCCTGTGACAAACGGGCGGGAGGCGAGAGGGAGCGGTTTCTGTCCTGGCCAGAAGAGTGGGGGACCCCCTCCCCTGAGCTCTGGTGGGAACCTGCCCAGCGGAATCGTGGCTGGGTGGATGGGCAGAGAGGACCCGGGAAGGATGAGGTCAAGGTCGTCACATATTTGCTCTCTGGGGTCTGGGGCAGGAGCCGTGAATTTCCCGTCACTGGAGGTGTCAGGACAGGACTGTGGAGATGGGAGGATTTGATGACTTTGACCTACCCCCCGACACCTCCATTTCTCTACTTTCCCTGTGCCTCCCACCTGAGTCATCGCTGATACTGTTCTCAGCTGGAAGTTGATCTGGGGCAGCAGGTGGGCAGGGGTCCCGTGGTGGGGGGATGGGTGATGCAGGAGTTCATGGTGGGGGGAAGGGGCAGGTCTGTGGAGGTCTCTGAACAGGTCAGGGAGTTCCCACCACATCCTTGATGACCATACATGAGGAGGTAGCAGGACCCCACGAATGCTGGGCTGAGGGCCCAAGGCTCACCTGGGTGTGGCGACGAGTGCCTGAGTCAGGGAGGAGGCTGGGCTGGGGGTGATGGGTGAGAGGAATGACAGGATCAGTGACTCATGGTGGCTGTGGGGGAGCAGGGAGGGGACTGTCCCCACAGCGGGTGGTGGGCCTTGGTGACCGCCAGCTGGGGAAGTGGAGCACAGTCAGGTTCCCGGGATGTGCGGGTGAAACGCCTTCCAGAAGGGTCTGCAGGAGGACAGCCTTGACTGAAGCTGACTGGCTGTTACCACAGGGCCTCTTCCTGTCGGACCGGGGGTTGGAGGTGCGAGGAGGGTTCGTGTGCAGGTCTGAGTTTTGATGAACGTGTGCAGTTCATGTAACCACCACCCCAATCAAGGTGAAGGACATTCCATCACCCCAGAAGTCCCCCGTGCCTCACTGAAATCAGTCCTCATGCTCCCCTGTCCCCGGCAACCACCGATCTGTGTATTTGTTCCCCGGGTTTGCCTTTTCTGGGCGTTAGTGTAGATGAAATAGCACTGTGTGTGGCTTTTGGTGTTGGGTGATTTCAGTTGCAGGGAGGCCTGGGAGGTTCAGCCTGTTGTGTAAGGGCTGATCAGCCACGTTGACCGTGCGGGGCTCTGAACTCGCAGAGGCCTGCACGGTGTGCTGTGAATCCCCATTTCCTGGTGCCAGTAATCACCTACTTACATGGAGAAGTCAGGGCCCCAGTTTTCCACCCAGGAAACGTGGGGATGGGTGGGTGTTCTCTGGGGTTCCTTGACTACTCTCAAATTCTGTGGTGTGGGGAGGCTCAGAGAGCCCTCAGGAGTGGCAAGAGCCCCGAGGATTGCTCTCAAGTCTTCCCACTTCTTTAAAGGAGTGGGCCCTGAAAACCCACGGAAATGCATTCGAAATCATACCATTATGAGACCGACCATCGCTAGTTCTGTCTCAGTGATTGCTCGTTTCAGGCAAATGCATTCTAAACCTGAAATATTTTTTTAATCACTCCAATTCTTCTATATCCATTAACAACTGGAAAGCCCAACAGGGACCCCCCCACCCCAATCATCTAAGTTTTTACTAAAGTCTTTGGGAACTCTACGCCCCACGTCTTTCTGTTCTGGTGGCTTCAGGGCGCAAGCACACAGAGGCAGCTTTGTGATTGGAAGGAGGAGGGCTTCTGGCAAAGCTGCATTAGCATGGCATTCATTCATTCACTCCTCACGCATTCACTCCCTCACTCCCTCATTCATTCCCTCACTCCCTCATTCGTTCCCTCACTCCCTCATTCATTCACTCACTCCCTCATTCAGTCATTCATTCCCTCCCTCACTCCCTCATTCCCTCCCTCCCTCACTCCCTCATGCATTCCCTCATTCACTCACTCGTGCAGTAAGCATTGCTGGTGTGTTGCCCACATTCCCGCATTAGGAAGCTCCAGAAGGGCAGGGCCTGGTCTGCTTTGTTCATTGCTGTCCCCAGAACCAGGCACACAGCACCCCGTAAACACGGGTGTTTACAGTGAGGAGCGAGTGGGTGCATTTGCTTCGTGAGGCGGATAGGAGGATCGCCCCCATGTTCTGAATGAGGAGGCTGGGGGCTGGGGAGCACTGGTAACCTGCTGGGGATCACGCAGCTGGATGATGGTGGGGAGGCTCCCACCCCATCTGTCTGACGTGTCCGTTGGGGGAACCTGAGACCCATGCCCTGTTGTCAGGAGATGCAGTTGTAAGAGCTGGCTGACGTGGCCGGGATGAATCGGGCAGAGCAGAGGTGCTCCTCTGATCTCTCGGGTGGCTTTGGGCACACAAGCCCGCAGTGACTGTGAACCTCCCGGCTCTGGGCTGAGGGCCAGGGCCCTCCCTGCATGAGTCAGTGGCTGGGGAGGGTAGGACACATAAGAGAAGGTTGGGGGAGGGGGAGGGACTGCCACAAAGCCAGCTGTGGCAGCCCAAGACAGCTGCTGGCATGGGGAGGTGATGGCTTCCTGGGGACGGGTTGGCGAGTCCCCAGACCAAGGCTTCTCAGATGCTCAAGGGCAGGCGTCAGCAGGGCTGTTGTTAGGACGGATTCTGACTCAGGAGGTTTCGGGTGGGGCTGGAGATGCCTTCATTGTGAGTCTACGGAGCAGCCTTGAGTGAGGTCCTGGGGAGCAGAGCCTCAGCGGGTGTGGGAGCAGGGCTACTGGGGAGCTCCCGGTGCTGCCCCCCGCTTGGCCAAGTCTGGGCAGTGTCACCCCAGGTCAGAGGCAGATGGAAGTCCTGATGGGGAGCAAGGCTGAGGCTGGTGGGGAGAGGGGGTGTCTCGAGAGGGGCAAGGGGTAGGGGTGAAGCAGGTGCCATCCCTCCACTGCCTCCTCCCACCTCTTACAAGGGGATGAGGTGGGGGAGGGAGGGACGTGGAGAAAGACCCGTCCCAGGGGCTGAGGGCAGGCAGCGAATCAGGGGAGCTGAGCACCCGCTCTGGACCTGGCCCGACCTTCCAACTGGGGCCGCAGGAGGGAGCAGGTGCCCCCAGGCAGGGCGGCAAGCACAGGGAGGATCCTTTGCAGGGAGGAGTTGGGGTGAGCAGCAGATCACGGGGAGCCCTGAGTGGGGGACTTCACTCCCTGGTTAATCAGAACATCCCAGAAGGCCGCTCAAGGCGAGCGCTTGGAGCGGGGACCCTGGGCTTGCTTGGGGCAGCGTCTGGCTGAACATGGGTTTCAAAGGGCAGCCCCTGGCATCTGTAGGCAGCAGCCTTGCGGGGATTCTCAGCAGGACCACACTGAAGACCCTGCCTGGCTCTTCAGGAAGGAGACTGTGGGGTGTGTGAGTCAGCTGGGGGTGGGGGTGGCCCCAAAAATGTGACCATGACTGTGACAAGAAGGGCATGAATGCTGGCAGGCGGGTCTCCATAGGAAGATGGGCCCCTCAGAGGAAGGCAGGCCTGGCTTAGCCCCGGTCACCTGCATCAGTTCAGCTTCACTCCTGGACCTCACCTTGGTGCCACCTTAGACTCCTCGCAGGTGAACGCGGTGTTTGCGTGGGCTGTGAGAAGCGAAGGGGGGAGGGGGCCTGTAGGTGCCCGAGGGGAAAACAGGTGAAGTTTCTGGTTTGCAAGAAAAGCCCCAGCGAGGAAAGGTGCTGGGAATGCTGCCGTGGAAGGTGTCCCTATGGTGGGGACGACCTGCCTTGTGAGAATCACAAACGTAACACGTGACCCTTGGAGAAAATGTGAAAAACAGATGACCACAGGGCGGCCAGCTGCGGCCCTGCCCTGGCGATGCTGCTGGGAGCGTTTTGGTGTTCTCAGGGGTGGAAGGAGGTGGAATACCCAAAGAGAGGAGACGAGGATCTTGGGAGAATTTTAAGCGGAAATTCAGAAATTGGGGATTAAGTGGTGGGGAGGGGCAGCATCAGAAATGTGGTAGCCGGGAAATTTGGGGCCCCGCTGGCTCTGCACATTGGGGTGTGCACTGTGACCACATGGCGCAGCATTGCATTCGGGAGGTGGGGGTTTCCCTGAAGCTGTAGGGAGAAGGGTGGGGGGCTTCTTTTAGAACCAAGACTGTGGTCCAATGCAGAAAGCGAGACTTTTGGTGCCTAGAGGGATAGATGGAGACTTTTCCAGTGAGCGGGTAAGACCACTGCATAGAATAACTGAAGGGGATTCTAGGTTCAGTAGGGAGGCCTCTCGGACAGGAAGTTGAGCAGAGGCCCGGAGGAAGCCAGACAGGAGCGATGGGCCGCAAAGGTCCACACTGGATTTGTTGTCTGGCTTCGGCTCAAGAGGGAGAAAAGTAAAGATGAACCTTGGTTTTCTTTCAAGGCTGTTGAACTGGGAAAGGAAGCAGGAATCTGAGGGAGACGTTGGCCCTGAGATGAGAGAGAGAGAGATGGCTCATTCGATGGGAAGCTGGATGGGACAATGGTTCTTGGTGATGAGGTCCGAGCTCACCTGAACGCAAGCTGGAGGGTTGAATTCTAATCACAGGAACAACTCATTGAGCATGGAGTTACCCACAACAGTGTCTAATCTTAGCAACATCTCTTCACGGCGAGAGCTCTGTGACACCGTGAGATGAAGAACATGTTCAAGGTCACGTGGCTACTAGGTCCCCCCCTGTCATGTCCAGGCCTCTGAACTCTGGAGCCACCTGCTCTACAGCATGTGGTGACATGAGCAGTTATCCATCCTGGCAAGCTGGGATGCACACACGAGATGGCAGGTGGGTGAGACACGGTGACAAAATTCATGCACAAGATGAAAAGGACTGTGACAGAGCACATGTGAGCAGTAGCCCTTCCTCAACGATGCGATAGAATTCGGTAAAATGAATTTAAAACCAGGGAACTAGACAGTGGTGCAGAGGGGCACATCTTTTTTACAAGAAAGTATTTAAATTCCAGAGAGTAGTGGAATATATGCCTACATCTATTTACACAAATTATCTGTAATGGGAAGAAAGACGGAGAGGGTAGAAGAAAGCCAGAGGTTCAAAGAACAAACTGGATGTTCCTGTAGGCAAGACTGCTAGTGACAAGCAGAGGGAGAAGAGGGACCCTGAGTGGAGCATAAATCACAATGGCCAAAGCACCGTTGAGCTGTGTCCGCGCCGGTAAGGGAGGAAGCAGAGGTCATCTGATGAGACTCCAGGTGAAGAGCAGGTGAGGGCAGATGCAGGGAGAGCAGAGAAGTCGGGACAGTGGAAATGTTTTCAGGAACCTCATGCCTCGTAAGAGGAACAAAAATCCAAACCACACTGAGGCCCTTTTTCCCACTCAGGACATTGCCAAAGTCAGAAGTTTGAAAAGTGATCGATGAAGCTGAGGTGCACCAGGCAGCCCCTCAATCATTGATTCCACCCCCCCTGGGGGGCACTTTGTCAATATATATCCAAGTAAAAAACAAAATCAAATATGCACAAGCCCAGCAAACTCATCTGCAGGAATTTGGCCCACAGATCTGCTTGCACGTGTGGGAGTGGCCTGTGGGCAGGGAGTTCATGGCCAGATTGTCCTGGAGCAAGTAATGGAGATCAGCAACTGGTCACAACAATTAGAAGATTCTAAACCTCTCCACAAATGGAATAAGATGCAGGTGTAAAAGCAAGAAAGAGGAAGCTCTATATGCTGATCAAGAAAGGACCTAAGATAGATACCTCAAGATAAAAAAGAAAAAAATCACAAGGACAGAAGAATATGTAGTATGTGTCCCTCAGTGTACAGGAGGAAGTATATTCAAATTTATTTTTTCAGATGTGCCTAAAAAATGTTAGCATCCGTGGCTACACACACATACACACATATGCATTTTTACTATAAGACAGGGGTATCCAACGTTCTGTTTCCCCTGGGCCACACTGGAAGAAGAATTGTCTTGGGCCACACATAATATACACTAACACTAATGATAGCTGATGAGCTAAAAAAAAAAAAAAAATTCTCATAATGTTTGAAGAAAGTGTCTAAATTTGTGTTGGGTCCCATTTAAAGCTCTCCTGGGCCACATGCAGCCCGCGGGTCACAGGTTGAACAAACTTGCTATAGGACAAAGCCCGGGCAAATGGAGAATGGGGTTGGGAGGAAAAAGACTTTAAAGTATATACATTTTAATAGTTTTTGATATTTTATAAGCTATGCCAATGTATTAATCTATTCAAAAATTAAATAAATCTCTTGAAAAAAATGAATGAGAGAGACTCTTAATATAGAAATGAGTCACTTCTAAAAACTGAGACAGAGAAGTTATGCGATCTGACCAAAAGCCCCCAAGAGCCGTGCTATGCAGCAGGGCAGGGGATTTGTGTAGAGGGAAACTGGTAGTCATGATGGAGAAAAAGAAAGCTATTTTATGCTTATAGCTTCAAAAATTGAGATAGTCCCCCCCAAAATAAGATAGAGAATAAGAATGAGCTGTTCCTTGGGGTGTTTTAATTCTCGATAAAATGTTCTCAGAGTGATTTAAATAAAATGAAGGCAATTTCATAATCATGAGCCAGTCTTAATACAGCATAGCACATCAGGGGATTCGCGACAAAATTAAACACCCATCTTCTGGAAAGGCCTTTCAAAGTGAGACTAGAAGGGAAATCTATAATGATAAAAAGTACTGTACACATCCCAAATACAGAGATGCTGGGAAATCAAAGCAAGCTCTTGTTCTCATAATTATTAATGTTTCTTGGGGTTTAGTCAACGTAATGAGACATAAAACAAGTGTTATCAGAAAGAAAGATGAAATAACCATAATTTGCAGCTGCTGATTTGTATGCCTAGGAAATCCAAAAGAACCAAGTAAAACTATTAGAAGTACAAAGAATTCAGCCCAAGGCCAGAATAGGATAGATTCACTACATGTCAAAAATAACAAGAAAGGGAAGCCGGGATGGCTCAGTGGGTTAAGCGCTCACTTTGCAGTGCCGGGGACCGAGGATCAAATCACGGCCCCGGCCCGTGCGGACCCATGTGCTGAACTGGGGAGTGCCCCCAGTTCAGTTCTCTCTCTGTCTCTGTCTCTGTATCTCTCTCTCTCTTTGTCAAAACAATAAAAATAAATAAAAAATAAAAATAAATAAAATAAAATAAATTGTTTAAAAAAAGGAAAATAACAAGAAAGTAGAAAGTAGCAGTAACAAAACCAGAAAACACATGGTAACCATATTAAATACAAGCACCCAATATAAAGGAAAAACTTGAGAGATAAAAGGAGACTTGCATGGTTAGAAAAGCATGTCATTACTCACCAAGTTAATATATAGTTTTAGTGCTATTGCAATTTAAAAATTCCAATTAAAAGACCTCATTGGAATGTTCTGATAAATGATTATGAAGTTCATCTATAGCATAAACAGGCAAGATGAGCTCACTTTTGGAGCAACATAGGAAATGAAGAGTCTACTTCTCATAAATATCATAAAATGCTATAATGATAAATGGAATGTGGTAGTAGCACAAGGCCATCAATCTGTAAAACAGAATGGCCAGCCCAGAAATGAATTCTTAGCTATAAAAATGTTATTTTATAGAAGAGGCATCACAAACATTAAAAAATGAAGGGATCACAAAACCAGACAAAAAACATCACCAGGAAAGAAAACTATAGACCAATATTTTTTTATTGATATAGATAAAAGGTCCTCCACAAAATAATAGCAAATTAATCCAGGAAAATATAAAAAGGATTATACAACATGAACAAGTAGAATTTATCTCAGGAAGGCAAGGTTGGTTTGACATGCAAAAATTAATTCATGTAACACATCACATCAATAGAATAAGGGACAAAACCCACGTAATTATCTCAATAGACATTTGACATCAAATAACTTTTGAGAAAAAATCAACACCCCTTCATGATAAAAATAATCAACAAACCAGGCAGAGAAGAAAACTTCTCAACCTGATAAAGGGCATCTATGCAAACCCCACAACTAATATCAGACTTAATTGTGAAAGACTGGCTGTGTTCCTGTAAGGTCAGGAAGAAATTAAGAATGCCTGTTCTTACCACTACTATTCAACATTGTGATGAAGAATTAGTCACACACACAAAAGATAATCAGATTGAAAAGGATGAAGGTAAACTCTCTCTGTTCATAGAAGACCTAATAGTGTGTATATGAAATCCTAAAGAATTCTCTAAAAAAACTATTGGAAGTAACAAAGTCAGCAAGATTATAGGAGAAAAGATTGATATTAAAAAATCAATTGTATTTCTATACAGTAGGAATGAACAAACTAGGAATGAAATTCAGAAAAGAATTCTGTTTACAATACTATCAAAAAGGATAGAATACTTAGAAATAAACTTAACAGACAAGTATAAAACATATTCTGAGAACCATAAAATATTATTGAAAGAAATCAAAGAGGACCAAAATAAATGGAAAGACATCAATTTTCATGGATCAGAAAAATTAATATTAAGATGGCATTACTCCCTAAATTGATTTACATATTCAACACAATCCAAATTCCAGCTGACTTCTTTGCAGAAATTAATAAACTGATCCTAAAATTTATATGGAATTCAAGGAACCAATGCCAAAAAAGTCTTAAAAAAGAAGAATAAATCTGATCTCACTCTTCCTGATTTCAAAACCTACTACAATGCAACATCAATCAAGACTATGTTGTGCTGACATAGGATAGACATATAGGTCAATAGAATAGACCTGAGAATTTATTAATAAATCCATACCGTTATGGTCAATTGTGTTTTGACAAGGATGCCAAGACCATTCAATGGGAAAAGAACACTCTTATCAACCAGTGGTGCTGGGATGACTGAGTATTCACATGTTGAAGGATGCATTTGAATCTGTACCTCACATCATATACAAATATTAACTCAAAGTGGATCAAAGACCTAAACATAAGAGCTAAGACTATAGAACTGCTAGTAGAAAACATAGATGTAAATCTTCTTGATGTTGGATTAGGCAAGGTGTCTTGAGTATGACACCAAACAACAAAAACAAAAAGTTGGAGATCATCAAAATTTCAAACTGTATTTCAAAGAACACCACCAAGAAAGTGAAAAGATGATTCATGAAATAGGAGAAAACATTTGCAAGTCATATATCTGATAAGGGACTTATATCTAGACTACATAAAGAACCTGTACAACTCAATAATAAAAATATAAATAACCCAATTAAAATATGGGCAAAGGATCTGAGTAGACAGTTCTCCAAAGTAGATGTAGAAATGGCCAATAAACACATGAAAACTTACTCAACATCATTGGTGATCAGGGAAATGCAAATCAAAACCACAATGAGATACTATTTCATACTCACCAGGAGGGCTATAATAAAAAAGATAGATAAGAACAAGTGTGGATGAGGATGTGAAGAAATTAGAACCCTACACTCTGCTGATGGAAATGCAAAAAAAGTGGTGAAGGTACTTTGGAAAAGTTCTGGCAATTTCTCAAAAGGTTAAACAGAGAATTCGCATATGACCCAGCAGTTCCATTCCTGAGTATATTCGCAAGAAAAATGAAAATATACATCCACACAAAAAGTTGTACATGAATGTTCATAGCAGCATTATTCACAACAGGCAAAAAGTAGAAACAACCTAAATGTTGAACAACTGATGAATGGATAAATCAAATGGGGTATGTCCATACAATGAAATGTTATCTTGTGTTAAAAAGAAATTAAGTATTGATATATGCTACTACATAAGTGAATCTTAAAACCATTTTGCTAAATGGAAGAACCCACTCATTAAGGACCACATATTGTACAAGGGCGGGCTGATAAATTCTGCCACCACTTAAATAGCAAACGAATGGGGAAAGGTGTTTTAATGAAATAAAAAAAGAAATATACCTACATCATTATTTTCTAAGCTGAATAATTATTATTCTACAAAATCACTACACACTTGAATACACTTCCATCAACACTGCACTAGTTTTTGAAATCTGTCCTTAAAATTAACGGGTGTTTTGTTTTAGAAACCGTTTCCTCACTGCAGACTTCACCTCATCATCACAGATGAAGCGCTGGCTCTTCACGTGTTCTTTAAGCTTTGGGAACAAGGGGGAATCACTAGAAGCCAGGTCTGGGCTATGCGGTGGATGCAGCAGCATTGAAAAGTCCAGGCGTTGAATTGCATCTCTTGTTGCTACACTTGTGTGAGTCCTTGTGCGGGACTCCCGAAGCTCACACACGCTCATGCCAACAGGTTTCTTAACTCCCTTCCTCTGTGCCTCCTTCAGTGTAGGCTGGTGGCTTCACACAAAAACACAAGCAAGCAGACGCCGTTCTGTGGGTGACAGTATAGGCTTCTGCCTGATGGGGTGACTGCAAAGCATGCGGACACTCCATCTCCTTCTCGGTGGGAGGGCGCGGGTTGATAAATGTCTGGTGGGGTCATGTTCAGATGGAGCGCCTAGACGAGCATATAGACATGGCTCAGCTGTGTTGCCTGTTAACTACCCACTTGGAGTTGACTAGGGGGTTGGGAGGGTTGACAGCTTTATAGATGAGGAGGAGATAGTATTCGTCCAGGACGAGCAAGATTATCTCATAAAGAACATTGTTTGGAGTCTATTCCAGCTCCCAGGCAGGTAGACGAAGGAGCCCAGAGCTCAAATCGATGGTGTCAGGGCCCTGAACCATCTAGCCTAGAAAATTTCTGGGCAGGTGAGGTGAGATTCTTCTTTTGGCCTCCAACTCACCACCCCCTCAACACCAGAGTAAAACATCCACAGAGTGTCACCTTGTGCAACATTAACTTCCTGGAATCCTCTCCAAGATAAATGCTTTGTGACCACGGTAATTGAATGGGGCCTCTTGTTCTCCGCAAATATTATCTATAAACCAGGAAAGAGGTGGGAGCAGTAGCATTGAACAAAAGTGGCCGCCTTCTTTCTGGCTTTAACTAGCTAGCTTGTTCCGTTGGCTGTTGAGGCCACTTTTAGGTTGAGTCCATAAAATGATTTTGGCTATGGTTACAAGGTGCCCAACTTTTTATTCTCTGGGGGATGCCGGGATAGCTCAGGAGGTATTCTCTGGAGTAAGGGGACACCAAAGAGGGAGCTGGCACTTCTGCTTTACCCTTTCGGATAGTTAAAGAAGTTTTTAAGAATCCTGAGTAGACTAGAATACAGAAAGTGCCCATGTCTCAAGTGCCCAGCTTGCTGGAGGCTGACACGCTGTGCCGCAGCACCAGGTCCAGAAGGAGAGCATCCCCAGCACTGCAGACAGCCTCGTGCCCCAAGGGTGACCTCGGATGGCTAAGAGCAGGGGTTAGTTTTGCCTGTTTTGTTACTTGATATAAGTAGAATCCTTCAGAATGTTCTCTTTTGCATCTAACTGTCCAACATCAGGCTTATGAGACCCATACATGCTGTTCCACGCTGTTTCATGCCATCCCATGCTCTTCCACGTGTTCCATGCTGTTCCATGCCATTCCATGCTTTTCCACACTGTTCCATGCTGTTTCATGCTGTTCACACTGTTCCATGCCATTCCATGCTGTTCCACACTGTTCCATGCTGTTCCACACTGTTCCACACCATTCCACAGTGTTCCATGCTTTTCCACACTGTTCCATGCTGTTTCACACTGTTCCATGCCATTCCACGCTGTTCCACACTGTTCCACACCATTCCACAGTGTTCCATGCTTTTCCACACTGTTCCATGCTGTTTCACACTGTTCACACTGTTCCACACTGTTCCATGCTGTTCCACACTGTTCCATGCTGTTTCACGCTGTTCACACTGTTCCACACTGTTCCATGCTTTTCCACACTGTTCCATGCTGTTTCATGCTGTTCACACTGTTCCATGCCATTCCACGCTGTTCCACACTGTTCCATGCTGTTGTAGAGCTTTTGTTCTTATTGCTCAGGAGCAATGGTCCTCACACTGGAGTGAATCTCAGAATCACCTGGAGAGTTTAAAACCCAGATTGCTGGTCCTCCCTCAGAAACTGTGATACAGGAGGTCTGGGGTGGGCTGGAGAACAAGTTCTCAGCTGTTGCTGCTGGGGACCATGCCATGAGGAACTCTTTTTTAATCTGGCAGATACCCTTTCCTCCGGAACAGGGGTCTGGGCTTGTCATTATTGTTGCTTCCAGAATCACCGAGGGGCAACCTGACCTGCAGGTGTGGAGGAGGGGAGGGCAGTGTGGAGGCCTGTGCTCGCAGGAGCGGGTGGGAGGCCGGCCCGTGTCCCGAGTCCATGCTGGCCTCTGTTGTCAGCGAGGCTCGGGGAGAGGGTCTGGCTCTTCCGCTGTCCTCCTGACCTGGATCCTGGGGGCTTCCGGGCTCCTGAGCTGGACACATTCGAGGCCCAGCTCTCTGAGTCCTCCAGGAGTGGGCAGGACGTGGTGGGGATTTCCAGAGCAGGAGCGGGTCCCCAGCGTCCTGCTGCACACAACACCAATCGTCTCGTTGCCTCTGCCTCGCCTGACACTGTCACCGGCTGGACACCAGCCCTCCTCAGCCCTCAGAGGGCGCTTAGGTGGGGGCTCCCTTTCTCCTCCTCTTTGCAATGTCCATCACCCTCCCAGGCCTCAGTGCCCCTCTCTCTCTGCTGCCCACTCCTTTTTCCTTCCCTGCCACCACTCTCAGGGTCTCATCTGTTGCCAGGGCTTTCCCAGGCTGCTTTCCCGGGTGGCCACGCCCTACACGCGGTGACCACGCCCTCCCCCGCGGTGACCACACCCTCAATGCGGTGGCCACGCCTCAATGCGGTGGCCACGCCTCAATGCGGTGGCCACGCCCTCCATGCGGTGGCCACGCCCTCCATGCGGTGACCACGCCTCCATGCGGTGACCACGCCTCCATGCGGTGGCCACGCCCTCCCTGTGAACTGTGTCTGATGGTCACATCTCTGCCCGGAATTACAGCCCACCAGCCGTAAGCCCTCCACCATGTCCAGGACAGGACGCCCTGAGAGGACAGGCGGAGGCTCCAGGCCACCCAAACCCCCTCCCCAGTGGTGTCTGAGGAGGACAGGACTTGGGCGACAGTGGGGGTCAGCTTGAACTGCTAAGGACAGGAGGGCAGTGACTCTGGCCAGGAGGTTGTCACTGAGGCAAGCCCTGCCCCGAGAGGACTGGCTGTGAACTGCGGTGCTGTTCTCACTTCCCCAGAGCGGATCAGCAGGGACTTTGTTTCAGGCACTTTCCCTTTAACTCATTCGATCCTCACATGGGGGCATGTGTGGTGGAGGGGTGCAGGGGGGAGGCACTATTATTAGCCACATTTTAGAGAGGAAGACTCCCTCAAGCTTAGAGAAACCCAGTCCCTCGCTTAAGATCACACAGCCAGGAGGTGGCTAAGGCGGAATTTGAACCTGGGTCTTGCAGGTCCCAGAGCCCTGCCTGCCGCTGGGAGGAATGGAATGGCTGCAGGGACATTGTGGAAGGCGGAGAGACTGCCTGCAGAGGTGGCAATGTGGACCTTATCAAAGAGTAAAGATCAGGGACAGAGCACATAGCAGGGGACAAAGCCAGAAGCCAGGCTGGACCCGCCCTGTTCTCCCCGGGACCCACGCTGGCAAGGGCTGCACTGTGTTGTGCAAACCTGCTCTGCATGGAGGCGACTCCGTGGGGAATCCTGGGTAGTTTGTGGACAGGGGCTCAAGCCAGGTGCAAGGGTAACCTCCCTGAAGTGGCTGTGGCCCACGGTTACCCACAGAATGACAGCCACTCCCAGACTTCTTGGTGAGTGGGGGATGGGCAGGGTGGGTGGCCTCCTTGTACAGCCCAGCGTGTGTTGGGTGGTCTTTCCCCTTCCTGTGGTGTGGACGTCAGGCTGAAGCCATGGGACCACCCCCACCCCCACCCAAAGCACAGGGGTAAGACAAGGTGTGTGCCCCCTAGCATGTCCTGGCAGGGCCCTGGGGGCAGGTTTCCTGGCACACATGTGATGCTCAGCTTCCTGTCTGTCTGTGGTCTGATGGCACCCACCTGGCTCACTCGGGGTTGCATTGGTTAGCCGTGTCCCCGGTGGGTTCCATTTACATACACGCTGAGAGCAGCTGTGTCTGCCCCGTGCTGGGCCCAGAATCACGAGACAGACGTGGCCCCCCCATGCACAGGACCCCAGGGAGCAGGCAGGAGGGAATTTCCTGGCATCCCTAGCATCCCAAACGTGAGCATGCCCCTCCTCCAGCTTCTCTGTCCTTCTAGAAAGGTCTCTCCTTTTGTGCGAGGATTAAATTGGTTTAACATGTCTGACATCACATCAACCCGCCACAAATGATACTTCCAGGCTGTGCTCTTTCACTCCTTGCAACTAAGAGTGACCTGCTTGTTTAAATTGCTTTTATTTGTTTGTTTGGTGTAAAAAGAATCCAAGCTTGCAAGATGTACATGAAGTTCAATATAAAAAGCAGGTGCAGAGTTTGGGGAAACAAACTGAGGGTCCATCAGAGCCTCAGCTCTGTCCCAGGGAGTGAAATCTGTGCCTTGTCCCTGAGGACTGACTGGGGGCAGCTCCTGCGAGTCCCGTCCCCTCGGGTCACATCCGTGACAGCAGCCACTCTCAGCTGGGTGGGGGCGGGAGAGGGACCAACCTACTTTCTCCGAGTGAAGCTGGAGCTAGTCGCAGCCTTTTCCTTATTTTCCATTAGAGAAAACTTCCACCTAATTAATGGAGACTGACCCTCGTTCACGCCATTAGACAGGCAGTGAGCAATAGGAGGGAGTGAGCCGGGGTCGAGGACCACGCCCTCTGGGTGAGCCACCTCAGCTAGCCACAGCCCTTGGCAAGCTTCCCTCCACCCGCCCCTGGGAGCCAAGGTCTGCTGGGCCTCCCAGAGGGACACCAGCCAGGGCTGCTGAGCGCCTAGTCACTGGGCAAAACAGACACCGTCTAAAGGTGGGCAAGGTCATTGCCAGAGCCGAACAAGGATCTTTATGTGCAGGAAGCCGCACACCAACACTGGGCCTTTGTTGGGTTCTAGCAGTGGGGCCCTTGGCATGTCGGGGTGGCTATGAACTCACCTCTTAACCCATATCCTAGAGGGTTTATTAAAAAAAAGTCCTGCTGAAAAGACCAATCTTGGTGTCTCAGTCAGCTCAGACTGCCCTAACAGAGTGGCCTGAACAAGACATTTATCTCCTCACAGTTCTGAAAACTGCAAGTCTGAGATCAGGGTGCCGTAGTGTTAGGTGCTGGTGAGGGTCCTCCCTCTTCCTGACCTGGGGACGACCACTTTCTTTTTTTTTTTAAAGATTTATTTTATTGATTTTTGACAAAGAAACAGAGACAGAGAGAGACAGAGAGAAGGGGGCGGGCCCAGGGCAGTCTCCATAGTTGACATTAGTTTTCCATATAGTTTCACTCCACAGGTGGGCACAGGGCTGCGCAGGGCAGGAACTGGGCCGGGAGCCTCCCACATAGGTCCCGGCAAGAACTGAACTGGGGGCACACCCCAGTTCAGCATATGGGTCCGCATGGGCCGGGGCCGGGATTCGATCCTTGGTCCTCGGGGCTTCAAAGCGAGTGCTTTAACCGCTGAGCCATCCCAGCTTTCCCACAACCACTTTCTTTTTTTTTTTTTTTTTTTTT